>JAWLRI010000424.1:889151-908326 GCA_034781795.1 Crypturellus tataupa
AAAAACTCTCTGACCTTCAGGGACTAATAAAATTGTAAAATACTCCCCTGGATAAAACAGCTGATAAATTCTCTTTTGGGACCATTTTTTTTTTTTTGTGATTATAAAAGCTTTAAGGGAATCATGCCTTTTCATAAAATATTTTAATTTCATCACAATAGTATTTTCTAATGAAAGTATTGCATCAGAAAGTCATCAAATCTAACACCTAAATCTTAAATAGAGTGTTCTTTTTAAGATTTATTTCTTCTTTTGCTAGTCAAAAAGCTTTTACAAAGGAAGCTGTACAGGGTTGTGAATACACTGTATAATTCAACGCAACTTTTCTATTTCTGATTTCAGCAATATCCTGAAATATTTATGGCCTTGCCAGAACAATGAACACACAGAATTCTCCCTTTAGTTATCATTACGCTGCTCTTCCCCAAGCAGTTCTTCCACAAGAGGAAGAGAAGGTTTATTTCTAGTTCATTAGCTGAAATGCATTAAAGACATCCTACCTCCACAATGCAGAATTGTCCCCAGAAAGATAATCTTGCAGGAAATAGTTTTCTCCTTCTGGTACTTACAATATAGAAACACACGGCAGCCTAAGTTTCAGCAAACCCCAGCAAGCAGAAGACTCTCTCAGGCTGAACTGAGGATTGTGTTTTGATGTTCACCCTCTATGATTGCAATTTTAATATTATTAGCCTAATTAACAAAACACTAAGGTTAGCCAGGGTGTGCTTACCCATCTTGAAGTTCTATCTATATTTTGACAGATAATCCACAGCGGGGTGGAAAGTCATCCTGTGCTTTCATGTCAACTTTTTCAGAGCTTTGCTGAAGAATAGTAGTCAAACAGCTACTACATTCTTGCCATAAAAATATCATTAATTGTAATAATGTATCTAGCATTAATTCTGTTGTAATTAAGAAAAATCTAGGTTGCAATGTATCAGTAAAAGGAAAATTAATTTTTAACAAAATTAACTCTCCTCAAAACAGCAAAATGGTTTGAAAAGACATGCCACTTTGCCTGCTTTTCCCACCCACATCAAACGAACAGAAAGGTACAGCTAACGGTCTGCTGAACGCAGAACAACCCTGCCAACTCACCGTAATGTGCTTAAGAAAAATCAAAGCAAAGAAGTGGATAGCTGCCATGTTCCAGTTGTTAACAACCAAAATGCAAGACCTTGTCTATAGCCCAAAAATCAAGAGCAACTTAATTATCATGAGATGAGGCACTAATCTGTGCTGACCACCCACAATTTCCACTGCTTTCTTTTTATAGATAATAGGAAAATAAATCCCCAAACTGGGCAACTGCAGCTAAGCTTCTGCCTGTAGGATGTTAATAATTAAAAATATTTTTATATGGTGACTTGCAAGATCAACATCAGTAAGAACACTGCAACACTTAACGTGGTAAGCAGGATTTTTGCAGGAAAGCAGGAAAGATGTGTTCATTTCAAGATCATTTTAGTGAACTTCAACATAACATCCATGTTGAAGATTTTAGCCTGACAACAGATTAAAGGAACATGATGTGAGAAAATGTTTCAAGATGCACCTCTCGAGTTCCTGCTGGGCAGAGAGGCAGGCTTTATAGCGCTTAATGGGGTGCTGATGACTAGAATTATATCAACAACAGCAAGATGGTATTTTGGGTAGAAGCAAAGTGAGAAATCAGCAGAGAAAAAAAAAATCTGAAAACTCACACTACCTTAATGCAACTTTTGAAATGCCACTTGCTTCTACATAATGAATAAATAGCTATGTCCCTGGCTTAACCATATTCTGGACATTATCAAGTATTTTTGTGAATTTTGTAGTACACTCTCTTAACTCTTTTGAGCATGATTTTCATCATATGGACTACTAAGTGCAGCCAGAAACTACTTTTAAATGCTATAGTTCTTCACTGAGGCGTTATTTATCGTTTGTATGATGAAAGTGCTTTCTCTTTGTATCTTCAGGAGATCCTTGTATTCTGCAAAGCAGAAAAACCTCCCAGGATTTAGGTTAAAAATAGCTAACAGTCTTCAAGAAGATGAAGAATGAAACTTTCAAGGGATGATGTTGATTATAGTGTTTATTATTTTCATATCTGCATTTCTGGATATCTTGAGGATCCCGTACAATTTTTTTTTCTTTTTAAACAGAAGCCTTCCTTAAGGAGTTACCAAACTGACTTCAAATACACAGCACAATCACAAATTAGGCTTGTAGATTTTGAAGAATATACTGAACTTTAAACCTCTTTCCTTGAGAAAAAGTGGTGCTATTATGCTGGAAGAGGACAGTTTGTGTGGCTAATTCATACATATGTCATTCTGTCCCGAATGTCAAGGATGATCTGTAACAAAGAAATCAACATTCTTATGGAACAACCGTGCACAGCCTGGCCCTTAAACCCTAGACCTGGTTTCACATGTACTGTAAGTAAATCAAAAAGATGCAAAAAATTTTGGTTGGGGCACGTTCCTTTACTTAATCTTGCATAAAATGAGTATTATGTTGAGAACACCTTTCTGAGAGGAAGAATAAAAAAAGTCTTTACTCTTCAAAGTGATATTCAGTATATCGTTTTCCTCTTTGAAATATGACATTTATGAACTGGTATCGATAACAGCCCTTTTTTAGGGCAGCCCATCTGCAGGAAGATCACATGAGAAACATTTTGCCAGAATCTGGCATAGAGCACTGCAGACAGAATGCTGCTGAACAGCTACTCTGCCTGAACTGCCTTTTCTTTTTTTCTTTTTACTTTTTTTTTTTTTTTTTTGAGAGAGAGAGCTTTAAAGCTTTAATCTCATACACAAGCCCATCAGAGCCCAAGTCTATCTGTAATACTCTCCAGATCAGAATGAACCCAGAATGATGACGTTCAATCTTTAAATCCTTCTCTGTAGAGCTATTTTTAAACTCTCAGGTTTACAAAATGGGTCCACGCTATGGCTCTAGAGATCTCTAATCCGAACTCTATCTATTATATTTGACACAACCACATGTTACACTTCAATTGCATTTAGGAGTAAGAAGTATTCCTCGCATGATTTCCTGGGCAGTGTGATAGAAACAACCTGATGTGACAGAGCACTTCCAGCATCATGGGTGGAAAACCATCTCCTCCTCTCCTGACCACAGCTCTCCTGTTCTAGTCACTCTAATTCTGATTTTATGGACACTTCTGCACAATGTTTTATCTTCTTTCTTAGTTTTCTCCTCCATACAATATTTGATATAATAAGTAAATGATGCATAAATATTGTCAAGATTTTTTTTTATATCTCGAAAAGTTTCTTCAACCAATGTATTTATTCAGTACTCATCTAAATTAAATCCGAAACTACCTAAATTATTTCCCAAACAATGAGTAAAGAATATAGAAGCCTTTGATACTATGACCATTGCCACCATAATTATCTTCATTAAGATACTGTATTCTATATACATTCATGTGTTCAACCTTCACAGTCTTCTGGTGCCATGAGTGATTTAATCTAACAGTTCACATCCATTTTAAAATTAAAACAAAAACAAAAAATCTCTCCTGTTGAATTGATGCCAGATTTAGAAGCTGTAATCAGATTTTTAAAGATTCAGAGAAACCTCCTCATTCTGCATCTGTCACAGCTTGGAAGAGGGATCTATATCACTCTGAATGTAGAAGTGTGGTTTAAAATACTTGTTTTTAAAGCTAATATTCTGAAATATTCTCACACTGAATTCACCACGGCTTTTCTTCAAAGCCCACCAAGCTCAATGGAAATATTTCCACCAATTTCAGTGAGTTTCAGATGATGTCTTTAGAGCAAGGAAACCCAAATCTCTCAACTCCTATGTGATGTTTACTGCTGACTTGTTCCTCCCAGAGCTTAGAGTAAGGTGATCTTAAACTGAAAAAAATCCCTCACATATGTTTTTGGGAGACTGATGCTATTGAGTAGAATTTAAGTAACTTTTCAACATTATACCTCCACTTCTTCCTCTGTGTTTGCTAGATTAATACCTTTTGATGAACCAAAGAGTAGAGAAACTGTGCGCATGACAGAAACAGGAGAATCAGAATGAAAAACATGGTATTTCACAAAAGAAAAGTAATTATGTGTGTATTCATACACAAATACTCACAATCCACTTCCAAAATGGCACGGACAGATTTGGCAAGGTCTTTGGCTTCTGCTGCAAGAGCTGTTGTGACGGTAGGTCCGATCCTTCCCAGTCGTGCAAGGAGCGCTTTAGTAGACAATGTTGCTCTTCTGTCACTGAAGAACAGTTGGTTTGTAAGATCATAAAAGAAAATGTTATTTTTAATATAGGAAACTAGTTTTTCTAAATTGGTTTTGGTTTCATTCTACAAACAAAAAAGATCTTTATTATCAAACTGGCGAGTTCATGTTAGAGGTAATACCATACCTCATCCCTCAAAATCCAGTGTCAAAAACTCACTGGATGTCAGATAAGAAACTTCCTTAGAGGTATTTTGATATTAGCATTTAGGAAGTGACATTGCTTTAGGGAACCAATTTTCCTCTTCTAGTCTGTTAGGGAATCAGTTTCTGACCTTGGCTTTGTAGTTTACACTTCAATCATTTTCCAAAAAATGATTATATAAAACATATAACATTGCTCTCATGCAGTACCAATGGGAATTGCATTTAATTGATTAGGATTAGCATGAGAGAACAGAAATAGCTACAGTGTAATAGCTGATCCTGCAGATTTTATTCGAAATAAAGTCCGCACTAGTTCCACACAAATAGACTTGATTTCCTTCAGAGCTTTACTAAAAAAATATGGCATCTAGACCAAATCAATTTTACTTTTGCATAGATTTTTATTGCATACTATATGGGAGATATAGGTGAGATTATGCTGAAATTATGAAGTACCAAATGCTGCTCTAAATCTTGTTGAATATTCTTAAGTATCTTTTTAAAAATGAAAAGTGAGAAACTTACATAGATATCCAGAAATATATATTTATTTATCTGTTATCAGATTACGTACGATGTCAAAATCTCTTGGGCTTCCCTCCAAACTTTTTGCAAGAGATAAGAGCAAATTTCAAACCATTATAAGGTTCCTTGTAATATAACCTACATCTCACTATAACATCATTCACTGATAGAAACATGGAGGTGGCCATAGCTATGCACTCCAAACTGTTTTAATTTCTCTCTCTGGTATTTAATGAAACTTTATCCTAAAAGCTTTGTACTTTTTTTCCCCCCTCTAGTTGAAGTGACACACAGAAACGCATGGCAATAACTACAAGAAAACTGGTTACAAGATGGTTTGTGAACACTTGAAAACTATAGCTAAGTTTTAAAATATTAATAACTGTCATTTCATTACAACAGAGTTAAGATTTGCTTACCTTAAAACTGTCGAGGAAGCAGAGTTATCTGAGAGTATTTCGTGCACAACCTGTGGTCACAGTCAAGAAGTTAATAATTAAAAATCAATATTCTAATTTGGTGGATGGGAGGGGCAGGGGGTGAATGGTGAGGAGGGGAGGATTGACGTGTATTTATAAAATGTCTAGTCTCTCCCAGCCAGATGGGTAAAAGTATTTTCCACTCATTATGCCATCAATAATTTCCTATTCCAACAACAGAATCTAAATCCATTTCTCTGCTGGCAATTCTCTGTCATCATAAAATGCAAGACTGATACCTTCCCCATACCCAGGCAAAGGGCATACATCACAGTGCTTTGAGCCACCGATTTTCCTGTAGACTTCAAAGAACTTTGTCACTCCATCCCCTCTATCTTCCCATCCCTGAACAATAAGATTTCTGCTAAAAGAACTACTACAGTACTTACAAAATGATGAAGGTTAATAGACATTTATACTGTCCTGGCTATTAGCATTTTTTACAATTGCTGCCTCTCATTTTTCAAATATTAATGTAATTGGTATTTCAGAAAAAGTCTATGATTGGAATTATTAATCCACACACATGCAAATTCTTGGCACTGAATCTAGTCAAAATCTGACATATCTTGAACTTGTCAAACTGTTCCATTTCAACAAAATCATTTTCATCTAGAGGAAGATAAATATTTCAGACATATTAAGTAATTATCCACAATATTTTACATAATGAATAGATCAATCCAAATATCTTTTCGCGTTATATTGCGAGAAGATGCATTGAGTGGTAGTGTACAGTTGAACAGATTGCCCAGGGAAATTGTGAATATCTCCAAGGATGGAGACCGCACAGCTCAGGTGGACAAGGTCCTGTTCTGTTTGACCCTGCTTTGAGCAGGGTGGGTTGAACTAGATGCCTGCAAAAGTACCCTTCCTACTTCAGCTGTTCCGGGATTCTGCATGTTTTAATATAAAAATAAAAACTAAAAGAGTAATTTTGAAATGGAGTAAATGCTGAGTTTCATTCTTTTTGTTTGATAACTACAAATTATTCTCAGAAACAATTTCTGCCTTTGCCCTCTGGGTAATTTCACAGAAATTGACATAGTTTAAACAATTCTGACTGAATTCCATTTGTTCTGCATATATACAAAGTTTAAATAAACTCCTACATGGACTTGCCTTGTAACACTACTTTCATTTCTATGAAGTTATTTTAAGTTGTGAAATGGTTTCCACAAAGTGCTTGTGTACAGTTTACTATATTTAATCCTCAAAAATGTCAATATGCAACTTTTGCAAATAAAATGCTTCTAGAAATAATAGGCTAAGTTACCTCTACAAACTGCAGCAACTTTCCAGTAGCCACCTCAAAGGTCTTCCTAGCCAATTCTGATTTCCGCAGCTGGCAGTCAAGTACTGTAATTCTCTTTCTCAAGTCCTGGATGTTATCCTGGGAAAGATATTTGGTCCAATTATTTTAAGGTTTTCCTCTGAATTATATTCTTGTAGGGCATAAATACAAGATGGGGAATTAAAAATGGACGTCCAAAAAGTTTAACATAATATTAAAAAAACGTAGCTATTCCCAAGGCAGGCATGCCTAATCTCCTAGAAAATTAGCTAATTTTCTTATTTTTCAAAATTATTACAGTTTCCAGCTTTTGGTATTACAGTTAACAGAAATAAGAAGTTAATTATATTAATATGAGCTGAAACTTAGGATAGTTTGAACTGAAGGGATCAGATACTGGCAGGACATGTCAGTAGGGCAGCATAGATGGCAACCGCGCTAACAAACTCGCCTACTAAACTGAGTGGCTTCATCCGCTGCCCAGTGGAGTAATTGCAGCATATCCGGGAGCAAATTACCCCCTAGGATTGCTCTATATGCACTTATGTAACGTATTGATCAGTGTTCAGCATCTTTCCTGCACTTCGGCTACACTTCGTCTCATTAGCTCAAGTCCTGGACGCTCAATGTCTCAGCTTGTGTCCCCAGCGCTGTTCCTATGTCAGGACCACGAGGAAGATTTTCCTATGTTTCTGGGCAGGTTTGTTCAGCTAAACTGTTTGCTAAACAAAAGATTTAGACCAAAATTGGCTCAAAATTAATAAAATACCATTATCACTAAAAATCAAATTTACATTTAAATCTTCTCTTAAAGCTCACCATTTAAGTAATATCTACCTTGCTCTTTTAGACTGGAGAGGTAGTAAAGGGATAAGGAATCATATTTAAAAGACTGCATTAAGTCCAAATTTAATCAAAATAAAATATTGACATTATTACTATTTTCTAAACAAAAAAAAAGAAAAAAAATTGGTCATTTTTACATAAATACATATGAAACCTACACATATACATATAATTTTTATAGAGAAGATATCTGCAGTCTATCAAGTATTCCATGCTAGGAACGCACTTGAGATGTGTCATATTGACCTAGGACACACATGTATCTGTCTCCTATTTTTCCCAGCCGAAAGGTAACTGAATAAAGAAAGGCTCGTGCACTTTGCATTACCCCCTTCAGTACGCATCATTCCAGTTATTGAATAATACAAGACAAACAGTGACCTACTTTAGAAAAGCAGATGAAAAGAAAATGAAAACAAGATACACGACAACAGCAAGGAAACCATGGTAACTACAACAGGCGACTGCTTTGCTTACTTTATTTTGGCCAGAATTATTAGTGAGCTGAGCCTTCAGCTCTACAATTTCAGCTTCTAACAGGCGAATTACTTCTTCATAGTCCATCTCCATTCCCCGAGCCTGCCGCTGCGCAGCCTCTGCAAGATGAATCCTGCTTCGCAAGGCTCTCGCCTCTTCTACAGCTGCCTTGGCTTCCTGTAAATGACAGAATTTAATTGAAAAGTTGCAACACCTGCTAAGAGAACTAGAGGGAGAGAGGAAGAGTACTGATTTAGTTCAAGAACACTGCAGTTGTCATTAAGGCTGCCTTTCAGAAATGATGATTAGATGATTCATTTCTTAATTTTTAAATTTACTATGTGCAGTGAAGGAACAGTTTTTTGCAAATGAGGACAATTTTCCTAATAAGTTAAATTATGAATTCCATGAGTACTGTACATTTAATGGAACGAAATTTTTATAGAAACTTATCTGATGCTGTTACTCTGCCTGATCACTTCTGTATTAATACTTTTAATGATATATGTTATAATTTAATGTATGATTAATTCACACTCAAATCAGAGTTCTCATATAATTTAGATGGACTTTAGAAGGTATTCAGTCCAAATTATCTTAAAATATGTATGAATTATGTGTCTTATACAAAAAATCAGACTAAACAGGAAGATACACACTTTCTGGAGGTAGCTAGTTCAACTAATCCCTGGACCAGCAGCTAAGACAATTCTGCCTATCTGCAGTTGCTCAGAGTGTCTGCAGTACAGTGTGCTTATTCGTGTCTCTCTCAAAGTACACAATCAATATATGAGCCTTAATGCTTAATTAAATTTAATGCAATAAACTGACATACGTCACAGGACCCAAGTGGAGTTAGAGCACAAACTCTTTCCTCTCCTTCTGAAGTTTTATCAGAAAGCACTTGCTTCTTCAGGATGAAAAATAAACAGCTTCTTTCTGCCACAACTTCTTAAATTATTTAATCCCAAAGTTATCTACATCCAAAACTGTCCCCATTGAATTGAAAAAAAAAAACATATATATAGACATGTGTAGACATACAGCATGCTCTCAGGATTCTGGCACCAGACCCACTAAACTATTTTTCCCCTTAGTTTTCTTTTAAGATATGGAGATATAAATTAATTTAATAGGAATACATTATTAAAATTATAATCTTTAAAGGAATTCACAGAAGTGAAAATTCTTTGTAGAAATTCCTCAGTCATGGACAATTAGGTGAATATCCTATTCCTGGTTTATTTATTATATCCTATTATTATAACTGTATCCTGCTTGGAAATGAGACTAGATGGGGAAAGGGACTGAACAGAAAGAGACACAGAGAATCTATAACTAGGAAATAACTTTCCAGTAATGGGCATTGAAATCACTGTTCCTGAAAAATCAAAGGCAACCAGTTCTTTAATCAGGTTTTCTTATATCACAATGTTTTTCTTGTAAAAAAGGTCACTGTTTCTACCAATCTTATCTTCAGATGATCTTTAGTCTACAAACTTTTAATTTTAATACAGGATATGTGTTTTGGGCTGTAAGTAAACTAATCTGAATGACATATATAGGACATCATCTTCCTCATATTTACAATGGCTTTGCAATATGGTACCAATTTGGAAGATTGCCAGGGACATTCTGGTCTCTCAGAAAATAAAATATTTTTAAAAAGCAATCACATACATAGCAAACACTGACTTCATTACTGAATACAGGTGACACTAATTTTATATAGCTTAGAGCTTTCCACCACAGGCAATAAAAGGTACATTTTAAAAAACCCTACAGTGATATCATGCAATGATAACACAGAGTTTTTGGCAGGGGTTCTGTATATTTTTTTGAAAACAAAGCAGTAGACGTGTATATTTTGTATGATTTCCTATTTTCTCCCCCTGGATACAGAGCCTATTTCAAAGCTTGTTGCTGTGTCTGTGTCGGCTGGTTTTAGAGCTGGCTGCTTGCACCTAACTAAGGCAGGAGTAGGGACCATTACCAAAGTGCTCCCTAAGGAAGTGGTGACCCTAATACGTATGTACAGATCAAACCAACAAACCATCTGCAAAAAGAGAGAGGGCCCTATCGATATGATGATGCTTAAGGAGTCTTCAGGATGAAGCAGCCTTCAGCAACAGCCTGGTGGTAGCAAAAAGGCTCTTGGAGATGAACGTCTCATTTCACCAGTGAAAAGATGCTCGAATCTTTACTAATGTAAATGAGCAGAGAGACCTTGACTAAGGTACAGCAACTTAAAATGTGCACACAGGAATTATTTAAATAATTCAACACCAGAAATGTCACCGGGAAAAATGGCTGTAACAAAACAAAACCTTCATTTTGCAATATAACTTCCTCAAGATACAGATTTAATACATGATAATCCAGATTTGCCTTTACTCATGCACTGTGTTTTGATAAATCAATTGCTGAATATTAATTTCTCTGTAATAACAGACTCAGTCTAATCAGATTTCAATAGGAAAAGACTTAAAGAAACAATTAATGAACAATGGATTCTTACAGCACAACGTAACAATTATCCACACTAGGATTAAATTATAAAAACTTTCTGATAAACCAGAGCTGTTTGCTCCGAACGCCCAGAGGGACACGATCCCACCAGGTTTTCCAGTTGCATTGCTACACAAGATTGCAGTGCAGCAACTTAACAGGGTCTCCAAGTTAGGCTTAGGCTCCCACAATGAAAAAAGAGATGGATTGCAGCATCCTTCAGTAACACGCTCACCCATTCAGCTGCTTGTAGGACGAATAGACTCTGCAACTGTTAAAATTTCACCCGTATGAATGGCTGATGGAACCATTTTTCTTAACCTGGTATGAAGCTGCTACAAATAAGAAATTGCACTATCACTTTCTTAAAAATGGCAACATTTGTTTGTTTTTTTTCCATAAAGATTTGTGCTTGAAAATACAGACATGCACTGTCTGTAGCTTTAGTGCTGTTTTAAAGATATACAAGAAATTGCTATTTCAAAGAATCGTAGAAGGAAACTTATTTTTAGATATTGGGATATTGTGCACTATTGGAACACGTACGCAGTGGTACAAACGAATGCAGTTCCTGTAAAGGAAAGCTCATATATGAAGCAAGCAATGAGAAACAGCACCTACAGCTGCACAACACTCACCGTGAGCCACACAAGAGCGCCAGAGCGTCCCTAAAGGGTGTGACACCCTGTCCCAAACTGCTCGGGATGCCAGTGTCACCCGAGGCAAGTACAAGGTTTTCTCCACACAGTGAGTCTTCCCCAAACTCTGATCTATGGAGACGCCTCCCAGGAGTGGGATGATGCTCAAGGAGAGGCAACAGCGCAGGCAGCTCAGGCCGAGCTGCAGCCCTGCGTCCAGGTGGGACAGGCTGCATCCAAGGAGCCCAGATTCCATCGGGTCTCTGACCTCCCTGTTCTACCTCTCTGAGCCTGATCCAGCCCATGACGTGGAGGTGCTTTAACATCATTTCTCAAAGGGGCAGCCACTAGTTTTTCAGGGACTAGACTTTTTGAACTGTGGCATAGAGAAGAGTTTTTCATATAAAAAAAGATTGTTTTAGATGATCCTCCCAATAGCAATTCAGAACATGAGTCTATTGTGAATCTCTGACACTGGTAAACTTATAATGCAAGTATTTGCCTTTTTTAAAAAATATACTTTGTATTCCTATGAATTTCTGTGCCAATTAAAAGGAAGATGTGAACTTTTACTCTAAGCTACAGAAAGAATATAAAATACCTGTCAGTGCAAAAAGCATTAGAATTTCTATGAAAAGCCTGCTAGTATCTTCTAAAAAAGGCTCCAAATAAAATATTGCTGAAACTGCCTGTAATATTTGACCTCCCTTTCATTTCACTGTCTTGATCCTTTTCAATCCCTATTAGTTAAAATAGTTCTGAGAAAATAATATTTAGTCCCTGGAAGTTTATACTCTTCCATGCAAAGCTGACCTTTAAAGTCATGTGAAAATAGTTCCCAGAAAAATAAAAGTTTGAGGGCCTCAAGTGGTAGAAAGGGGGTATTGCTTTCACCAAAGCCAAGCTCTTCACCTTAAATGGCCTTTGACTAAATCTGCCTTATTGGTACGAGCACCCAGATACACTGAAACACTCAGTGCTGAGGAACTGATGGTCATAAAATCTGCAGTTTAGCGCTTTTACTTTGTACAAGCTCTAGTCTAGACTGATAGACTGAACACCCCTAGCAGATGCAACATGAGATGAGCTCTTGTAACACACCTTCCAATTAAGTTTCAGTCAAAAACCAAACTAGTTTATTCCACTGCACAGTGCAATATGACAATATTAACTGAGAAAGCTTTAAGCAGTTATATTATATTGAAGATTATAATAAAGATGCTCAACAAATACACAGCAAAAATGTAAACCTAGTCCTAGTGTAACCTAAGAAGAAATATTTTTAAGCTACTGCATTTTTACTTATGACATCTGATGGAGCAGAGAGCAATAAGATAAACCTACAAGGAGTGTAGATCAAGTAGCTCAGTAAGGGAAAACCTGCTAATAAGGATAATACTGGACAGAAGTAGTAGGAAACAGGTTAGTTTTCTGGTTTTGAATACAGGTTATAAATGAAGGACATAAACACAGTTGGAAATTTATCTTGAGATCTGGAAGATGGCTAAATTTGCTAAGCAAATCTGACTTCTCCTGATAATTTTCAAAGAACATGGATGCAGAAACAAGATATTTCTCAAAACAACTGAGAGAAAAAGAAAGGACAAATCTTCAAAATTAACCATTTTGAAAAACTCCAACATACTTGCTTGACTGTCTGCAGCTCCTCCGATAACTGTTTCTGTAAGCTTACAGATTCAGACAATTCCTCCTGTTCAGAAAAGAAGGATGGGAGGGGGAACAAGAAATAATTAGGTCTAAAAGAGAAATGGTTATTTTTTTATTCTCAATTTTCACTTATGACCAAGTAGCTCAAGTAGCTCAACCAAAAGTACAGCCAGCAACACTCAACATCACCTCTACCAAGGTACCTACTAATGATTTCTATACTACTGCTGCTTCTAAGCCATGACACAAGGTTTGCTAATAACATTAAATAAGCAGATACCCAATTTGTATATGTTCTTATATAAGTTCTTAATATTCCAGTTATTTTCAACATTGTATGACCATTGTTTCAATCAAAAACATTCTAAAATACTGCCAAAGGTAGATACAGAAGATACGTAGTCAGACCATGAGTATTTGTAACACAATATCCTATCTTTGACAGCACATGCTTAGGGAAAGAATACAAAATATAAGGGCCACCATAGATCGATCCTTGTCAGGTTTGGAAGTTTTGGAATAATGATCATTCAAAAAAGAAATTTTATTGAACAACTTAGAAGTAATGAAAATTAAGTATTACCTTTAATTTACTTATTTCTTTCAAAGCCTCATTTCTTTCTTTCTTAAGTCTTTCCATGTCATCCTCCAACAAATCACAAGTCACAAGCTGTGCATATTTAAACAGGCAGAGTTAGAAACCAGTGCTAACTGCATTTCTCAGTTGTTTACTTTTTTTTCATAAAAGGTGTTGTAAATAAAATGAGAGAATAGTCTTAGCTTTAAGCTTACTTAAAAAGTACTCATTTGCAGAAACACTTAACAATTTTTTTTTGGTTAAAATTTTAATGACCTTTTCTTCCAGCAGAACAGTAATATAACTGTTCCTCAGGATGGAAGTTCAAATGACACAGTGACTAGTAAAACACAGCCTACTTAAGAAACCTCAGTAAATCACTATTGTCCATACTCTTAACAATCACAAATAGTTATGTGAACTGCTTTCTTCAAAGTAGGTTGCTTCAAAAAGCTTCACAGAAACTAGGTTATCTTAAAGAAAGTTCTGATGTAGAACTGTTCTAAAAACTTGTCTCAGATAGAAATAATCTTAAAAAAAAGAATGATCTCCTTTACCTGTGAATCTGAAAAACTGGTAATTTCATTGGCTCCAAATGTTGCAGGTTTTTGGTCACCATCTGTTGCACCCAATTGCAAAGAGAACAGATTCCTTGAAACCTGAACAAAATCTAAAAAATGGGTTAGATTGTGTTGCTGTAGTCTATGCTTTCAGTATCACCAAATATAATGAAACTGCTAATATCATGAATCCCTTTATAAGTACAGTGCCTGTCCTCCCTTAGCTTCTTCATTCTTTTACAATTTTCTCGGACACTACTCTTAAAGCATGAACATTAGATTAGGCCATGAAAAACTTGAACAAAATATTTAAAATGGTCCTGGGATGAAAGCTCACCTTTAAAGTGAACTTTTTAAGAACTTATTTCTTATGTGTTCTTATTTTCTACTATTAGTTACAACTAAACTGGAAGTTACTATGAACAAAGCATCTTCAGGCATAAGAGTAAATATATCAAGTGTTTAAAACACAAACTGCTTTCATACTTCATTATAATGAAATCTTAAGGACAAATCATTTTCTTTGAAAAAAAATTCTTACACTATTAAGATGCCCTAATTGCAGGGCAAATTTAGAAACTTTAAAAATTTAGAAAAAAAGATTCCTGCCCCAGAGCTCCCTTTTATTGTAGTAGTTACACATAAATGTGGAGGATATTTAATAAAAAATATGCATGAATTGGTATTATCTATCATTTTTATGCTTCTATGTGGCATCATTTTCTAGGGCAATTAACAAGTGATTACCTCCAAAAGACACTGTTCCTTCAGAATCCTTCTCAAGTTGCTGCCTTAGGGCTTGTTGCTGTTCTTCTGTGGGCTGTATCCCCAGATAATTCAATGCCTAGAAAAGGAAGACTTATTTGGAGAAAAAGGGAAAAAAATGCTAGGGATAATGACTGCAGGAACATGGGTGAAGTAATTAAAAACCTCCACTTCAAAAAGCCTTTTTGTATCATAATATCCTCTCAGTGACAACACCCTTATTACAGAGACTCTTTATGACTTCCTTCTAATTCAGAGATATTCAGATATTATTTATCCTTGAACAATAATCAGTATAATGAGTGTAAAATCCTTTTTCCTTAGCAATAGCCTTAAAAATCCCAGTGGACACTCAGATTCCCAGAAGGTTAACAGAGTCAAACACTAACTAGACTGGCAAAAACAGTTATTCGTCCAATACATAAAATGAAGAATCAGTTTGCAACCTGAAAGAACTAGCCACATAGAATATTTTATATATATTTTATGCCTTCATACGTAATGAGCTAACAATATTCTCATGTTCTTTATATGCACCAAGGGTAAAAAGAGCCCTCACAAAAATCAAAAGTACTTACTCTCTCCAGCTTTTCTGCTTTGAGACGAACTGTAGAGTTCAAGATATTCTTCCTTCGCAGCCCATAATCATCAATGTGGTTGGGGGAGATAACTAAGAAGAATAAAAATAAATTTAATTAAATTAAGATTAAGTTGTAAGTTTTGTTTTTCTGAATAATCTGTTCTGAAACTTTGCTCTTGAACAACAGCAGAGGCAGCACCATTTGGAAGCCTTTGATCACAGGCTACAGGCAAAAGTAACAGCTAACTTGCAATTTCTTTGGCTGTTTAATGCATTACTCTATTTAAATGAACAAATTAATTGGGTACAATTTTGTAGAGGAAAATGGAATATATTTTAAATCAATTATTATTTCATTAATGGACTAGAATGATGCTCAATCAAAAAAACACAATTTGAAAACTGGAAAACCTTACAGTTTGAGAATCTATCTAATGCAACATTTTTTTTTTAATTTCACAGAGTATCTGTTTCCAAGCTCAAAGTAATTTACATTCTCCTTCTATGCCGAAGCATAAACCAAAACATCTTGAAAATCTCTGACACTACCACCTCTCACAAGCTATATTAAATTCTGAAGACAGTGGGCTAGGACATCCAGTGAATTGGCACTCTTCCTTTCATCTCAGAATAAAAAAGCTTTCTGCAAGAATTTCTGCAAGACTTTCTCAAGATTATGCTCATTTTTCTTACAAAATTTTTTAAAATTTCAGAGCTACTTGAATTTTTCAAGGTTCTTCATGAAAAAGGGCAGTAGAAATAACAGCTTTGACTAAGGATGTGCTATGTGAAAGGATTAAGTAAGACTAAAGTGAAAAAGTGACAAGAAACAGTACACTGGGACTGTCAAGAATTTCCACTTTCTGTTCTAGTAGAGATTGTTGCAGTCATTAGTTCTATGTTATTCAGAGATGTTAAAAACTGTGACTTTCTTGAGCTCTTTTAAGCAACTGTGACCCTTCCATGTATTGCATAATATTAATCAAGAGTCTGATAATCTGAACTTATGCTTCTGGCTTGTTGTGTTGTGTTTTTCGTGATTAGTAATCAAATAGCTTTGCCACACTAAACTAAAGCTTTAATAAATATTACAATCTCCAGTTTCCAAAGTTCACATGCAATAACAGGGAGAAGGGAGCAAACTGATCAGATTTTTAATATGGAGGTTGTTTCATTTGGAACTAGGATATCTAATATATGTCATAATAATCCCAGGTACAATAATGGCAGTGGAGCAACCTCTAGGATGAATCAGGTTCAATATGTTTGTCCTTTCCCTTCTCAGACATGTACAGATCATTTAGAGGGGCAGGGATTATACCATTGCTATGGATATGCTATCCAAGCTACTGTCAGAAGAATATAGTTCAGGCCTTCATGTAGAAAAAAAACATAATGTTACACTTATCAAATTAAACAATATAACTCATCATGTCAGACTGCTGCATTTTTACTTTTTTCCTTTTAAATTCAAAATACATATTTTAAAATATGATCAAAGTAAATACTGTCTTTGTCTGAACACCACAGTCCCACATACATTTAGGAAACTCCACTCTGGAATTCTATTTGTTAAACACTAGAAAACAAAACAAAATGTTAAAGAGGTTTGCGTGTATTTCTATTCTTTCAATATGCTGTCCTGATTTTTTTAAGGTGCAGACTGTATACATCCGCAGAATTGCAATAAATCATGAAAGAACAGTTTCTATGGCAACCTAATCTTGATCTACATATAAGTCTTCATTATCTGATTTCAACTGAGCCTATTACAGTTACCGCTATATAACAAACGGTAACATTTGGTTACTAAAGACACTGCCTGCTGCAAGATAAATAGGTTGTGCCATGGCTTTTTTCAAATAAAACTTAGGTTTTTAATGTGATATTAAAAAAAAAAAAGGTCCAGTATTTCTTTCTTCAAAGTCTATGGGCTAAGTAGTATTTTCTATAGGACAGTTACTGGGGAAAAAACAGAAGAATCAAATTGGAAGTTACCAGGTGTAGATGCATTAGTAGGGCTGCTGTCTACAGTTGCAACTGGAGATTGCTCTCTCTTCTTTATTCCAGTTTCCATCCGTGGGGAGATGAAGTGGGGAAAAAGAAAAAAGTCATGAAGTCATGAAATGCCATTTCCTGAAATAAGTGAAAAACAAAACAAAACTACAAATGCATTGGAAATGCATATTAACCTCCAAAAGAGGGAGAAGGAGGAAAGCAGGGGAGAGAAGCAAAGGAGTGGTTAGACTAAAACAATCCTGGGAGAAGAGCTGCGCAAGCTGGGGACAGTCAGAAATGTCATTAAAGAAGTAAAAAAGTCAAATCTGTTCAGATCCACTGCACCTACAAAAAGAAATTTGCTTGTTTTGTGACACGTAACACTTAACGAAAGTAAGTGGTTCAGCCCATACGTAATTGCAAGCACACTCAACCAGTGCCAATTTAGATCAAGGCCTTGTATACAGCTGAGAGAGTTTTGAATATTTTCACAGATGGAGAATAAATGTTTTCACAGGGGAGTCTCTATGGGCAACCTGCTTCTATGTTTATATTTCTGCTAAGAAAGAACAAATGGGCAGGAGTTTCAAATATGAAGATAAGAACAGTTGAAATTCACCTCTTCTGATTTCATACTTAACATGGAACATTTCTTTCTTTGTTGAAAAAAATAATTTGGTGTTAAAAAAAAAGCTTTAAATGGTGAAAGATCTTTGAAAAGTCAAAATAACAGAGTAATGATAAGACATTCTTTCTTACCTTAAGTTCAACACTGCTTTTTACAGCAAGAGTGAACTATTCGAATTAAAATAATGAATGGATTCTGTTTTTTAATCAAAAATCTCATCACCATGGAGGAGGTGAAACTTGTGAGATCTGTACTTGCACATACATAGTAAGCAAAGTCTCCCTACCTTCGAAGTATATAATTGACTAAACAGAAAATATCTCCTTCTTAACCTTTATTGCTTAGGAAACACCAAAGAAAACCTTTGCATGTAAGAATGCAGTTAATGTTTCCTTCAGTTGACTTCTTTTCTCATCACAAGTCAACTAGTATTTTTATTTCTCTCATCAGTTTGGTTTATTCTACTGTTACACAGTAGGCCATCCAAAAGTCTTGATATTCCAAATAATAAATATTATACAGGAAAGGAGACAGTCATTTTTCTTACTAGAATGGAAACTGAATTAAAAGAACCCCATACTGAAATCTGAGGAGAATTGAGGAAACAACCATTTGCTCAGTTTATACTAACTTTTGTCCTAAGTCTACTCACAGCATTAGTGGAGAGCCTCGAAACAAGCTTCCCATTAGGAGATGCCAAGGGACTAACAGCCTGGTGCTCTCCATAAAGTACAGAAGATGATGTCAAGAGACTGGACGGTCGCTGCAGTTCCTCTGAATAGCTTTCATTTTGTCTGATGAAAGCTATCTCCCAAAAACTTTCAAATCTAAAATGAAAACAAGAGAACATGTTGCATACGACATAGTTCGTAAGATGATATGCTCCCCTTGCAAAAAAATTTCCCAAACACTATGTGTGATTTTTGTTTAAAGGACGTTCTATGTCCTAGCACTACAACAAACATGTAGTATGCTTTTGATTTCTTTTAAAAGAAAAGAAAGTTTGCCAGAATTAGACAGGGATAAATGACAGATTGGCCTTTTTTATAACCAGCAGTGTCATAGTTGAGTATTTCAGAAACAGGAATCCAATTTTTATTTCCTCTAATCACACATGACAAAATGTTTTAGAATGATAGAATCATAGAATGCCTAAGGTTGGAAGGGACCTCTAGAGGTCATCTAGTCCAACCCCCCTGCACACG
>JAWLRI010000424.1:908426-922972 GCA_034781795.1 Crypturellus tataupa
AGTACTCCAGATGTGGCCTCACCAGGGCTGAGTAGAGGGGTAGGATCACCTCCCTTGACCTGCTGGAGACGCTCCTCCATTTTGGAGGTTTAGAAGTCTGAAAAATAGAATTACCTCGTATTTGTTCTGTTGATTATACTTTTCGCCTCTTCATAGGAAACACCAATCATTGACTCTTTGTTTATGGATACAAGCTGATCTCCAGGCTTCAATCGCCCGTCCTAATCCACAACAAATTAAAATCAAACACAGACACACACAAATTCTCCTACAACTGTTAACGCTAAAGGAAGAATGTCTAAGTGCAGCACGTCAGTCACATCTTCCCATCTGTTAAGAATTGCCGCATTTTTCTAATGTGACATGCATTAAATACATGCAGCATATCTGTATTCTTCAATTTCTAAGAAATCAAACATAGAAATAGTCTACAGGTATGAAACAAACTTTGTGGGAAAGAAAAGTAGGAAGTATAAAAATTAAGATGGGCTAGAAAGATTTATACCAATATACACATGCATTATCTGCCTGACAGATCTTTAATAAATTTGTCGTTACTTAGTGTTTTCTTTCTGATAACAGTCCTGCATCCTCCATTCTGATTACATCCAGCCTATTAAAAGATGTGAACTTCAATGCTGCCCTCCTGTGGCAAAAACTTTAAATATACTTCCTATCTAGGTTCCTCAAAATACTGGGATAGTCAAAGTGGGGCAATTATCTCTAATATTGCTAATATTAGAATCTGTTGCAGATTAGTGACTCTCATTCCATTGATTAAAAATGTGATAGGCTTCAAATCAGATATTTATGATAAGAAAATGTTTTATAGGCCATTATGAAATAACACAAAAGAATTACTGTTTATTGATTAAAAGAAGTTTTGAAGAAACACTGCACTTTTTCTTTCTATCACTGCATTTTGGGATTACCCTTAATCTAGAAAATTTGAGTCAGAAATAGCAATAGATAAAGTTTGTGGCAAAATCAATGCTGGTGAAATTAGTACATACTTAGAACGTAGGAAAACCTGGGTATCTATCCATCAAAATAACCATAATAACACAGGATGCTAAAGAGCATGCTTTTGGATTGAAATAGTGCTCTGCCTATTTTTTTTTTTTATTTATTTATAAATCATCCTGGTTTATGTACTGCAACTGTTAGAAACAAAAGCAGTAATCAATACCGACTGATACCTTTTACTAGCCTGGACTATCAGAAATTCTTACTATTCTAATCTCAGCTAATGATGCTTTCCAACTGCAGGGAAAACAACCATTTGAACATCCAAGATTAAAAAAGCAGGGATGCATCCACAGCTCTGTCCCATTCCCGATAATTTAACTTGAATCAATTAACCTCTTAAAGAAAATTCATTTATTTCTCCTATGTAAATTGGGGAACAAGATTGCTGTTGAACCTTACCCTTGCATTCATAAATAATTTTGTGCCGTGCCATAGTTGCATGGTCATGAGATACTTCTGCTTAGGGTTCTCAAAACTGTATATTTACAAACAACAAAATATAGTTATAAAACTAAAGAATGTTCAAAATCAAAAGCAAAATTCAGGGGACTGAAGACCAAATAAACAAACAAATACACGAAAAAGGGCTTTAAATTTTCTACCTTATGACAGTCACCACCAGGGATAACTTCTTGAATATAAACCAAAGGCCCCTCGTTTCTGTTAATTCCTCCTACAATATTCAAGCCTAGGCTTGTTCCTTTACAAACAGAGATAATCTGAAACACACTATCCCTAGGAAAAGAAAAAGAACAGAATTACTGCACAGAAATAGGTACTCAATTTAGAGTCACAACTGATACAACCTTTATATTGTTGATTTCGTAAATATGTATTACAGCAAACTGAAGTAGCAGACATTTAATCCAAATGTTCAAGCACTACAGTGTCTATTTACTACAAAATCAGCAATTTCAGTTATTACTTTTGGCAATTCTGACTTAACTTTTAAATAACCAATGTACCATTTCACAAGTCTAAACTCCGTACTGTATACAGGTTTACGGGAGGATCTGTGTACACATAAACCAGGGGTGTTATTCATTAGGATACACTTAGACCAAGACAATTCAATTAATCTACTTTGTAAACAATAAATAAACGGGAAAATGAGGAGAAAAACCGAAAGCATTTGTAATACCCGTAGTATTATCAGTTACATGATTAAAAATAAAAATTGAGCACTTCAGTGCTTAATGCAGTATTTTCCCGAGCAACCTAATACAGTAAATTCTACAGTTTGAACAAGAGAGTTTCAGCCATTTCAAAAGTTACTTTGCCAGCTTTGGGGACGGTGCTAGGACAGAATCATTTCTGCTGTTTGTGGCAGTAATATCCTTTGGATGGAACTGAGGACTCTGTGACCTTGAAGACGACCCAGAAGAAAGGCTGTCAACACGTTTTGCTTAAAGGAGGAAAAAAAAACGGTGGGGGAATAAGAAAAAAAAAATGAAATACAACACACATTCGCACACATTTGTTTCAATTCATGTAAGTAACTCCACTGGATTATTTTCATGTTAGAAAGCACATGCACACAAAAAAAAATCTAAAAAAAGATTCTGCACAGCTAAAAACTGAGAGGCACTCAGGGTTCTAAAAGTGCTTTTTTTTTAAAACCTAGCAAGTGATGATTTTTTTGTCCAGTTTGGAAACAAATAAACAACCAAAACCTCCAAAACATCTCGAGTCTCTTTCCTGAAGGATAATTGCACAGACTGTATGAAGACATTCCACCCAGGCAACCATTCCAGGAGGATCAGAACATCAAGTAATCTAGCCTGAGTCTTTATTGCTACTTTGAAATCTTATGTCATGTTTTATGTATTAATTAATTAAAATCATTGAACATAGGTAGTAGTATATTTATTTTAGAATCGTGGAAACTGAGGCATGGACCTGTCAAGTTGCATGTTTAAATTACACACTGAATGTTAAAGTCATTAGTAAACATGTGTGTTTTGCCTAACTTCAGACATTTGTTCTGACTGATCTAACATACCTTCCCCAAAATGAAAATTGTTTTAAGTACTACATATTCTATTCCACAGAATGATGAATATAGCCCTACAAGACTATACCAGGTTTGGAAGTAATCTTGTTTTTCCTGCCATGAAAAGCACAACATCATCCTTACCTGCCAACAGTTGTGTTGGAGAACTTCTTGCAGAGTCGGTGTTGCTATGAGAGCCATACTTGTCCATCAGGTGATGGAATTCCTTTCTGTGGTAACAAAAAGATGCTCTTTGATAAAATTTGACAAAAGGATAAGGATGGAAGAGCTACAGGCTACGAATAAAATGGAATATTGGTAAAAATGTTTAATTACTTCTCTTTACCCTTTAAGATTTTTCAGTTTGAGTTATAACCACCTCAGTAGTAAATTTTTTTTTAATAGAAAATAGAAACAAAATTATCTAGAATGATGTAAATGAGAAACATCAGAAAATAAATCATACAGAGTTAAAGAACAGAAATTAACTGATTGCAATTCCCAAGTAATTCTCGTGACTACAAAGGGTTATTGAAATCTCAGTTTGATACATTATTTAAAAAAAATAAAATTAACTGATGCAATCCTACAAGCAGATAGTGCTAAGCAGCAGAACTGATGGATTTTAAATATTCAAGGAGGTTAGAGGAACTAGGTCATTATGCTCTTGATAAAAGCGGATTAAGAGAGGACTTCATATCTATACTGTCTGGTAAAAAAGGAGAGATCAGAGGCTACAGAGTCATTCAGATTTCTGAGAAGTGTAGAAATAAAGGGACAGAAAGACAAGCTTAAGGCAGATGGAGGGCTAAAGGAATTTAGAAAAAAGTCCTTTATGAAAAGATTACTTAGAACACTGTATGAAAAGCAGACAGCAGTAGGTACCCTTCCAAAAATTATCCAATATAGTTGCATAAATCTTTGGAGGTAACAGCTGCTACATCCAAAGTAAGTACAGACCTGGACGGGCTTCCTGGCTTCTTTCCATCCTAACATGCCCCACAATTCTATGCTAATATTGGTTTATATGCTTAACTTCAGATAACAAGATTAAAGCAGTATTTTAGTATCAATGTTCCCATAATAGAGGAATTTTGGACTACCTGCTACCCTGAACAGTTTGACCTAGTTATCCAGATTAATTCAGAAGTCATTAGAGACTGAAAAGTGAACCTTGCGGGGGGAGGGGGAGTAAGCAAGAGGAGATAACCATATTTGCCTCTTTTAGGTAATAAGACCTGCTTAAATCATGGAATATTGTACTCCTGGGGTCTAATATTATTTTTATTAGTACTTCTGGCATTTTAAAATAATGAAAAGCAACATACTATTATCACAGCAAATAGCTTTTAACTTTTTTAGCGGGTAGCATAGGGTTTTGGTCATTTCAAAACTGAAATTGGAGCTTACTACTTACTACTGATTTGAAAAGTGTAATTAAACTAAGCAGAACAACTCATTTCTCATTTCCCAATACACTAATAAAGCGTTATCATAACACAGAAAGCCCTGACATCTGGTGCAATTCCACAACTAATTCTTAATCTGGAAGAAATCTACACACAATCCTCCTCCCTACCTTAGGTATAGCATTGATTTTTATCAGTTTTGAGGCACAAAGGTTTTTAAAACAATATTTTATTTTCCTCTTACTTTGCTTCTTCATCTCTAGCAACTAGCAGAGACATATGGTTCGATGCTGATGCTGTTCGCAAGATGTCAACAGCCCTAAAAGGAGGAAAAGTAAATAAAGTACATATATATACACTGGTGTTCTGTCACGAACAGTAACAGTAAAACAGTAGGAGACTAAGAGATTATTCAAGTAGATAATAGTTTTCAATGCCAGACAGAGAGAAGAAAGCTTGTCAACAGCATAACCCACATTGAGCACTGCAGAAGGGAATGACAGGCTCTGCAGTGACCCTGACTTTGATGGCAGGAGCCAATTGGAACTGCCATCTCTTTCCCTTCCCTTTTATCCACATCTCTTCCAGGATCCATTCTATTGCTTTCCTAGATTTCACAGAGGATTAACCATCCAGCTCAAGGTATTACTTAGGCATGCTTTGTTGCTCAGGACTTCCCTTAGCAATGCACACCGTAATTTTTATTTGTTTGCACCTCATTCAACTTCATATTGATCACTAATGATCCAGCTACAGAAAACATCCAACACACTCCACAGAATAGATTCTACTTGTCCTTAATTGCTTCATTACAAACCATTGATTCTTGTTAGCTGCATCACTTACTTTCATGTGTATGAAAGCAACAGATAATTACTAAAATATTAATTTTATAACAGATCAATGTTTTATTGCATTCAAATACATTTTATAATCTAGAGCTGTAAAAATTGGGACTATTCTGTCATTATCTGAGCATGCAAATTGCTGTCATCTTCCATGACAGCTTTGCTGAATTAGATTTACAGGATACCTTCAATCCCAGCATAACTAACTCCAAGGACTTCTGTGGAGTTATCCACTTCTAATCACTGGTCAATGTGATTCAAAATACATTACAGCATCAGACATACAGTATTCCATAATCTAATAAACATCTAGCCATTTGTGTAAACATACCTTTCATTGGTTACTCCAACTAAGTTTTGTCCATTGACATCTAAAATGAGGTCTCCAGTAAGCAAACGGCCTTGTAATGAGATTAAGAGTAGTTTATGAGTCAAAAGGAAAATGGGGAACATAGTACAGCACTAGAACAAAGCAGAGCTTTTCCTTTCAGTTTGCAGTAAACATAACACTATGACTTTTAGCACCATATGGTCTGATATTAATTTAGCTATAAATTGTTGGAACTCAACAAATGCAGATTCTCTACAGGAATAAAGACTCTTAATGCCTCCAAATTAATAGGGGCATCTCAATTCTTATTTGACTGTGCTGAGAGCTTACCAAGTGCTTTTGTATCTAGGTCTGAATATATTCTCAAAAACTGGGAACATTAAAATCTTTTCCCACAAATCATCTATGCTTCAAGTCTCTTCTCTTAAAGTATCAGGAACAGTTAAGTAACCCATGCTATTTTAAGTATGTTCATACACAAAGTAAAATAAAGATGATTAGACCTAGCAGCTTTTTGTATGAAGCGAGTTTGTAACAAAATTTAAGAACAATTACTGACTATCTACAGCAGCAATCCCTCCAGGCAGAATTCTCTTAATGAAGATCCCGTAATCTTCAGCTGTTTGTGCCCGATAACCTCCAATAATTTTAACTCCTGCAAAACAAATGGGAAATAAGTTGTTGCTGTGTATTCCACCCTCTGTGCCACATGGTTTCACAATCAAATTCAAAGATGGATAAATCAAATTTCTGCTAAGGTCAGTGTGAAGTGGGAAAGCTCACCAGATACTTTTAGACCCAGTTTACTCTTAATAAAGAAAATGTGCAATCTAATTACCTAATCCATCCTGGCAATCAGAAAAAGAAATGCGGTGAACAGCTCGATTGATTCCATGAGGGCCCATAATAGTCCTAAGAAATAAAAGCAATCACATTTGTAATTACAGAAATACATACAGTGCTATGCTAACACAGAAAAAAATTACAGGGACGTATCATACAAATAACTGTAATATAAATCAAAACTAGTTTTTCTTGACTGACAACCGTCTATATATGAGATATACAATAAAAAAGAAAAGTAAATCTGCACATAATAAAAATTAGATAGTAACGTACAATAACGTATACTGAGTTTAGTCCCTTTTCCCTACAGCATTTCAGCGAATTTTGAATCATAAATTTAAAATTCCATTCCAGCATACTGTGCTGAGATTACAAAGTGCTAAGAATCCCTATAAATCCAGATTAGACCTTCACCATTTTGTATTTTCATTCAGATAAGCTATCATTAAAAAAAAATATATCAAGTTATAGCATGTATCCCCTGCCCTTCCATGGGTCAGGTTTGCACCAGCCCCACGAAAAAGCAGATGCTCTGCTAAATTTTTTCTGCTTTGACCTACATATTGTTCTCCGTTACGCACTGGCTTGAATTTTCTCGAGTACGATGCTGAAGTGAAATGGAACAACTACCATTCGATAACAGGGGTGGAAAAAAAAAGAAGATCAAACTGGAGGACATAGTGACCTAAATCCTTTCACACAACCAAATCCAGCACACAGCTTGAACTCCGAGCCTGCAGCTGGTTATTTCTGCAAAAGCTGCAATAAATGTGCTTATAAGGATAGAGGAAAGAAAGAAATCCCAAAGGTCCAAATGTTTCTAAATTCCAGCACCAAGCAAGGGATGCATTTCCTATAGAACATTCCAAATTCCTTCACTTTTGTAAAACAAATTAGATTAGATCCTTGCACTTGCTCTGAAAACAAATTATTCATTCCACTATTTCAAATTCCCAGGGATTTGCAAAATTAGCCTTTTATTTTAGGAAAAGAAAGGGCCAGAAGAATGGAGGTAAAATTTCATTTTTAAAAACAAAAAAGAAACCTGTGCTTCAAAAGTAGAATTTTCACAGCAGTATTTCCAAAAAGAAATGATAAAACCTGCTTAGTATATTTTGGCACTGCCAAGATTGTTAATTACCTTGAGACTGCATGACATAACATAAGATTTACTTAATGCTAGAAGTAGTAGTAGACTACTTTTATTTAATCACATTATAGAAAACATTCAAGAAAAATATTTTACAAATTGATTATTTTTTCTAATGTGAAATTCTTGATAAATTACATGCATACCGGAGCAGCATACTATTTGGCATTATTACCTACTATTGTCACCTAAATTATTTCATTATTCTAATTGTTTTGAAGTCCAAACCCAATACATTAATCATCATCTTTACAGGTCTGTCGCTGACTTGTATCTATCTTTGAAAACTGAGAAGATTTTAAAAAATGCCATGTTTGCAGCTGTTTTCAAGTGTCAGACATTTCTTTATACATTGCAGCATCAGTACTGCAGACAATTGTTATTTACTTATTAATATGTAAACCTTTCAATAATAATAGGGATCTCAACTTAACTGGATTTTCCTTAAGTAATTATTTCTAGCGCATCATGACGATGCTAGTTCATCAAGAACTTTTTACTTTCTCCTGATCTTCTGTTGCTGATGTGAAACCTGAATAGTTGTAGTCCTGAACAGCAGTTCCCTGAGGAATCTTAGTTTATGAATACAGTAATTAAAAAGAAATATTTAATACTGTTATCAATAGTTTAACCATAATTTTTTAAAATTAGCAAATAAAAGCAAGAACAAAAGAATTTTCAAATGCCCAATTAGTTTAGGATATCACATCTTGCTGCTTTTTCAGTATTCTTCCATATCACATAAGAGATGGATCCTCAAGACACGCTACTTGTCACCATAGCACACTAAAGTGTTTTACCAATTTCACTACATAATGACATGGATTTAGCTCCCATCCAACAAACATTACTGAATAATGGTAATTGGAATTGTTGGTTATTCCCCCAAAAATTCGGAAATGTGCTTAGCAATATAACTAAGGAAACAGGAACCTAAAACAATCAGCAGAGGTAACAAAAAGAGTGCTAGTGCTCTTTGTAGGAAAAGACATAAAAAATCAACTTTTCTCATGAACAAAAAAATAATCAACAGGTTTCACTGTTCATTCCTACAGATGTCACACTCGTAAACAAACTTTTAGTACACAGAAAAAGAAAAAAAAGTTAGAAAACTGATTAAAAAGGAACGAGGTTACACAAAATGTGTGCTATGACTTTGTTACACTCACATTACGCAAACAGAAATACTAAAAGCACTGCAGGTGAAGTCCTGAAATAGCAATAGACCAAGTACTCATTTTTTGTGTAGAGCACCTAGCAAAGGCAGTTAAAATTAAACCTTTAAAAATTTTTTTTTAAGAGCACATATATGTAGTTTCAGCAGTTTTCTATTTTATGCTTCCTAGACACTCATAAGAACGTGACATTCTGGACACTTCTGATCTCCAATCCTCCAAAACTAACGGTTACTTTTCCACAAACAAAATAATTACATTTATCAGCAGAAGAATATCCCCCCATCACAAAATATGTATTATTTGACATTTCCACAATCATCTACATGATAAACGACAGCTTACAAAAAGAAGGAAAAAGTCTCTACACGGCTACAGCTTTAAAAATATCTTTACTGTACTTTTTCCAATTGCAGTCTGGGGAAAATTCATCAACCTAACTGCTCAGCATACCAGTACAGGAGAGAGAGACCATCGAAACGCTCTGGTTCATCTTCATCTCCCGGGGAGAGCAAGGACATTCTTCAGGACAGCAGAAAGAAAAACAAAAAAAATCCCAAACGATCCAAAGTTGGAGGCTTCCAATTCAACAGCACAGAGGTTACACACAGAATAATGTCGCTACAAACTAAAACACAAACAGAGCCCGAGACGAGTGTCTCTGCCTACTTAATCTTCTCTGAAGCCCTCTGCATCACGTGGACTGACTCACCTATCAACGCAGTGCTTACTTTTTCCTCCCTTTTAAACGGTAATTTGTAGCAACTCAAGAGAAATTTCACTTGCATTTATGACAAATGTGATTATGCAATCTATATCTACAGCAGCCAAAGAAAATAAAGTAATTAAAACATTTATTGCTCCCTCCAAGCATGGTCCAAAGCAGTAAATGATGATCTCTCTAAAGCTATCTTGCTAATAGATTGGATTATAAACATCCACACGCAAAAGGAAAAGCCAAGCAAGTACAAGACTGAAAGCATTAATGAAACAAATGCCATTGTGCTAATGCTTCCCATCCCCAATCATGGTATTGACTTAATGATGTTTTAATTTGGTTGCACTGTTTTAATATAATAGTGAAAACCGAACACAGAACTTGGCTTACTTATTTCCTGTAGAAACAGAAGCAGACACATATGCTTTCTTGTGAAGGCATATAATAAAAATAGTGCAATGGAGCTTTGCAGGGCCTGTTTGAATCAGATTACCCAGCGGGATATCAGCAAACACCTAGAGGAAAGAACTTCTTCTGAATAGGTACGTGTTCTCTGATATTCTTACTCTCTCCAAAAGATATTTTAAAAATCACTGTTTGAAACAAAGCCCAAAGAGGCTGTGTTCACTCGGGTCCTTGTTTAAGCATAAGGATGAACCTTCCCTAAAGCAGTTACCCTGCGAGGAGACGACATCTGCCAGCGTCTGGAGCTGCACAGCAGGCCCTCCTGGTCGAGCTACGGATGCACACGCTCATCCCAGACACTTTTTTCTTCAAGTTGTAGGGCTTGTGGCTTCACTAACAACTAATTGTTTTGGAGGACGGATTTTTGATCTTTTTGATTACAAGCAGTGTAATCTGTGTTCACACACACTGAGGTCAGTCCCCAGAGCAAGAAAAGCCTGCAGGCTAAATACAGAGACAGGCAGAGAGGGCTACTAGAGATTAAGGAGCAGATCAATGATGGAAGTGGGAACACGAATCAGTCTTGTGACAGCCACAACGTGAACAGCTTCACGGGACCCCTGTGGGTTGCTCACGTACATTTAGTGAGAAAAGTTTCACCCTTTATACTCTTATCTAATTCAATGTAACTCTGTTAGCACTGCTAATACTTGAGCCCGAGAAAAGCCCTTGATATTTTAAGCACAGTATCAATCAGATGTACTCAAAGCAAGTTATCTAAGATGCTGAATAAAATATCAGTGCCCTGTCTACCACGAAATTTTCACTGCTCTTAATGTCAATAGAGTTCAATTTATTACATCAGTATCAGGCAAGTTTGTCCAAAAAATCACTTTGACCAACCTAACTTTACTTGTTTCTGGTGTCCTACGTTACACAACAGACACACAAAACACAAAATATATGGCTGAGTTTTTCAATTCTTAAAAAGGCTAAAGCGTTCGTTAAATAAACCGGGCATGACAAAAAACTCCTAATCTCAAAGCCGACATAAAGTGTTAGTCTTTATTATTCCCATTAGAATTCCCACTATTCTCATTAGAATTCTGTTATCACCAAAACACCTTTCCTATGAACACTCATCCCTCCATTCCTTCTCCTAGGTAAGACTATGCATCCTGAGCTTCCTGAACTCACCCTCTGGATTTCTATCCCCCTTTATCACGAAATCCTGCTGCAGCTTTTATTGTTTCTAATGGAGTCATATAGAGTATTACTGCTTCTCTTGCCTGTTCTCTGCCTTTCAAGAGGAAACTTTGTGTAACACCAATCACAAAGAGCTAGCAACACAGCAACCCTTTTAAAACCCACAATATATACCATCAGTAAGCAAAACCAAATTTTCACAAGGTATTTTTACCTTGTGTGCTTGTGGGTCAAGCAGACTCAGATTATTTTTCAGACAGCCAGTAAGTTACTCTCTTCTGGCATTATTATGCATTATGACTCACCTTCCCTCAAAGAAATTTTGTAATGATTTAGCAACCGGATAGAAAGATTTGCCTAATCTTCCATCTGCTGAATTATCCTGTAAATCTTGATAGCGAGACTTACCAGATCTGTTTGTTAGAAATAAAAAAAGGCCGTTGTAAAAATCCTATAGAAGTTTGTTATGCAACTGAAGCCTTCCAGGTTCACAGGCCTTAAAGGATGAATATTCATTAAGACATTAAGGACCATAGTTAAGAGAAGGCTTTATTATATATTATCAGCAGACACTTCCTTCTGATCTTTCCAAACCACTAATTATTCAAAATACACTCTGCTGATGATTAAAAGAAATCATATGTCATTATATGGCACAACGTTAAACATGCAAGAGAAAAAGCATGAGCCATGTTGTAATTGTGGAGAAATATGAACGGTTTGGAGCTACTCCCTTGTGTGGAGAAAAATACACTAATTAATGTTTAGGTAAAGCTCAATTAACATCTAACCAAATACATTCTTGAAGCATTGCACACTGAGACCTTGTCTCCCAGAAGGAAAAAAAAATATTAAATATAGAAAAATGATAGTATTGCATCATCATGTAGCCAACATTTGCAAAGCTATGTGCACGTTATTCAGGTTAATCTTTTATTCAAAAAATTGTTTATGGAGTGATCTAGTAACTACACAACATACCTCTAAGTAAACCCTGTAAACTATAGTTGTTTAAAGATGGAATAATGTAGTCTGATCTTTCCTGACAATGCTGGCATAATTATTTAGCAACATGGGAGGAGTCTGGAATTAAGATTTTTCAGTTGCGATTGAATTTGAGTTTGATGTTTAGAATCTGAGCCACCTTTTTACTAAATAGAAGTGGATACCATTATAGTTCATAAAATTAATATAATAAACACTATACTTCCCACAGGATTGACAGAAAAAATAAATACTTCAAAAGCACTGGACATAAAACACTAGAGACATGCAGATCTATTATTCTGAAAAATACATAATACATCATAATACATAAACTCCATACTGCATGGTCTATTACTGTAGTTACCACACATACATAGGGAAGTACTTTGTCATAGTCCTTGCAAGTGCTTTTACATAGTTTACGAAGCATTAAGGAACAGTTTTACCTAGTGCTGATTAACTTAATGAAAACTTTCATGGCTATTTCTTTTCTTCATGTGTAAATTCGATAGTGTTAATATTTGCTCTGTGAGGAACTGCTTCAGCCTGTTCCAGTGCCAAAACTTTCTTCCTTAACAAATCATCCAAACCAGATCCTATGAATCAAAGTAGAATAATCTTCATATGACAATGAAATAATTGTTATAGTGTTGTCTGAGGGGAGAGGAAAGTACTTACTTTTTAACTGGACTTGCTACGGCCTCTGCACAGGACATCTTCTTAGGTGCACTATGCTAATAAAAGCTCAGAATGCAGAATTTTGAAACACGAAGCACTAGCACCTAATGAACATGATAATTGCTGTAAGAAAAAAAAAAAGAGAAAACACTTTTTGAGACTTAAATGGCTGTGTTTATTTTCAGACACTGACAATTCTTATTTAAAACCGACTAGCTGAAGCTCTGTAAGGAAAGAACTTAGGTGGAAATCCACACAATTCATTGCTAAAACACGACACAGCTAACAACTTGGACTGTGTACTGTACCACAATATGTGGCATCCTCGTTTCTCTTATGAGTTTAAAAACAGGATTAAACTCAAAACTCGCGTGATCTAAATATTCTGTAAAATCCACTAATGGAAATTATTTTATCAGAGGTAACTTGCATCTTGTACAAAAGAGAAAATAATGAGGTTTGATTTTCTTCTAACAAAGGTTATTGCGAGAGAGAATTTTGTTATAAACAAAATTGGTGCCTTATTTCTTACCTTTCTTTTTTTAAGCTCAATATCTATATTCAGCACCAGATACATTTCTAAGTCAAGTTTGTAAGGCATAGACCAAAAGGCATACCAAATGCAGCTACCTATTAATAAAAGTAATATCTACACTAAAAATGTATAAAGCGGTAATTCAGATTGTATCATTATCTGTACAAGAGACCCATAAGAAATACAGCATTGGACCTACAATGAAAGGTGCAGAAATGATCTGTTTTATCAACAGCAAAATTCCTGATCTTACAAGCTGTATGGTTAAACCCTCAAACAGCCAAGAACCAGACGACTACCCGAGGGCCACAAGGAGCGCTCTGAGCGCCCCGATGGCAGGAGAGCCCTACGGGTGCTCTCGTCACCCGTGATCAGTGACAAAACAGGGCTAAGCCGGGCTCAAGCAGGCTGCCCGGGCTGTTTCGGGTGCATCAGCCTCACAACCACCCGCTGGGCGGCTGAGGCAGGTTGTACTTCAGCTAGACGGGACCAGCAAATGCATCCTGGAAGAACACAGGGTTCTTCTAGCAGCAGCTTTCGGTAGATGTTCTCATGCCTCTTGCTAAAGAATCCGAAATAACGCAATGTAGGGAGGGAAATCTGCCCTGCTGCTTCGCTCCAGGCTTCATCGTTCCACTGTTCAACCCATCTAAGTGAAAAGTGAAGCCGCGTCAGGAGCTGCTCGAGTCACCATGACTCAAATTACCAGAGTCACCCGAGAGGGGAAGGCAACGCTCCACAGCGGCCACCTCAGCGGTGCCTGTCCCGAAGGGCACCAGAAACGTTATATCTGCGACCTGCCCTCTATTTACCTATTCTGAAACAAACAGCTGCTGTTTACAAACAGCCTCAAATTACTTTGCAACATATCAGTACTTTACCTCTAAACAGAGCCAAATAGACAGACAACCAGCCGAGGCTAAACATTAGCCAGGGCACTGCGTGGCGCGGGGAGGTGGAAAGAGAAAAGGAACAAAGAGCGGGACAGTGTCCATAAAACAGACTGGAGAAGACAGCGAGAAAAAGGGTGGAAGTCGCTCGGTTGTTAAAATACGGGGATATCAGTGTATGATGCCTAAATGGAAGGCGTGTCTGAGTGAAAGGTGGTATTAAAACATCAGGAACGCATGCATAGAGAACAAAAAAAGAAAAAAGAAACAACTGAAACAGGCAAAAAGCCCCCCAGTCTTTGCACCGCCGCCCGCGGCCGGGCCCAGCGCTCCGCACCCAGCTGCG
>JAWLRI010000424.1:922978-949948 GCA_034781795.1 Crypturellus tataupa
CTGCGCGGCCCCAACCCGCACACGCGCGCGCAGGAGGAGGAGTGGCGGCGCCGCAACCGCACCACGCTCACCTACATCGCCGCCACCGCCGTGGGCATGGTGGGCCTGTCCTACGCGGCCGTGCCGCTCTACCGCCTCTACTGCCAGGTACGCGCTGCCCGCCGCCGCCCCGGGGGGAGCCCGCGCGCTCGCGCACTCACCCGCCTCCCTGTCCGCAGGCCACGGGGCTCGGCGGGACGACGGGCACCGGGCGGGACGCGGAGCGCATCGAGAGGATGAGGCCCGTGAAGGAGCGCGTGGTGCGGGTCACCTTCAACGCGGACGTGCACTCCAGCCTCCAGTGGAACTTCAGGCCGCAGCAGACCGAGATCTACGTGAGTGCCCGCGGCAGCCCCCTGCGCTCCTTGACGCACAACGACCGCACGGAGCCCCACAGCCGAGCCGAGACTGTGCTCAGGCCCTTTGCTGCCTCCCTGGTGCTGTGCGTTGACTCGCACATCTGGGTGTTTTCCACAGAACAAGCACTGATGTTTGCTAGGCCAGGGCTGCTCTCACACACCATAGTTCAGAATTGCATTTCCCCACTGCGAGGAGAGGCAGAATTCACCTCTCGCCAACCAGAACGTCGGTGCCGGCTTTTAGTGCTTGCTGTGCTGCAGTTTTCTTACAGTTGTTTCATTCTCCCCATGGAGCTGCCATAAGAGATTTACAGCTGTTTACAGGTATCCAGAACAGACCAACTCTGTACAAGTGTGAAAAAGTTTCCACTCTAGCTCGCTCCCGTAGACTGCACCCTTGGGCCAGGCTGGTACTTCAGTTTCTTACCACTCCGCTGCCAGGATTGTTTTTATAAAATTATTTATTTTTTTAAATCCAACTTTACGGTTTCAAAATTGGCTCCTGATGCAGGTGTTTAAAATCAGTTACGTTTCTTAATTGGTTTCTGATTCCATTATTGAAAGAAAATAATCTTAAAAATGGAAAAGTATGCCAAATAAAAATATGCCTCTTAAAGCTTTGCACGCTGGTAAAGTGCTGAGAATAGTAGAAGCTCAGTGGTAAATTAATCAGGCTTCAAAATGCACAGGTATGGATGCTTTCAATATTTTTAATTTAGAACAGGGGTGAGCTGCCTCTAACCAAGATGTCAGTGAAGCAAAGGGGTAATCAATTTGAAATGGCAAAAAAATAAACTAAATGATTCTGAGGGATAGAGGGCTCCAGGATATTAAAAATCTTTTTTTTTTTTTAAACAGGTGGTACCAGGAGAGACTGCACTGGCATTTTATAAAGCAAAAAATCCTACTGACAAGCCAATAATTGGAATCTCTACCTACAATGTTGTGCCCTTTGAAGCAGGACAGTATTTCAATAAAATACAAGTAAGTATGAACATTTCACTGATTGCATTTTCCTTTATATGAATATAACGGAACTGTTATCCACAAATGAGCATTTTGAATTTCAAGCCTGGACTCCATTGTTGTATGTATATGAGAAAATACCTTAAAATTTCTAAGTGGTCATGTTTATTCTTAGACTTACTGTCTTCAAGACAGGCCATAGCATTTTAAATTAGACTGGTTCCCTAACATATGTTAGCAGAAGTGACTTGGAAGGCATTTGTTAATGATGTGGGGTAGCCTGTCCAGTTTGTACCTCTGGACAACTTATTAAAAAGATTATTTCTTCTTATAATGCATGGGGAACAAAATTACTGTCTTGGTGTCAGTGTTGCTGAGATGGCACTTGTTATCCCGAGTGCTGACCCTTCCTTGGAAGTCAGGAATGTACTGGGAATATGAATTGGTTTAAAAGATCGAGTGCTTCCTCACCTTGGCAGAGAATCTCCGTGGCGACTTTGGCTCATTTTTCTCTTCCCTCTCCACTGCAGTGTTTTTGTTTTGAAGAACAGCGGCTTAATCCTCAAGAGGAGGTGGACATGCCTGTCTTTTTCTACATCGATCCAGAATTTGCAGAGGACCCTAAAATGGCTAAAGTTGATTTGATCACACTCTCTTACACATTTTTTGAAGCAAAGGAAGGACAAAAGTTACCACTTCCAGGATATCAGTAATAGGCAATATCTATATAATTGGACTTCTGCTGTATGACCGCCAGTTTTGAGACCTTTTTCCTATGGAAAGAGACACTCTTAAAAACTACACAGAAGTACTGCGCAATGTGAAATTATATTATTAAACCACTGTGGGCACATGCTGCTGTTCTCACGGATTTTTTTTTTCTATTTTTTTAACTCATGCAGTTATAATTGCCATAGGAACGGTATTTTTATCATCAGAACACAAGGATTCTCTACAGGCAGCTGTCATCTCATAATGATGCATGTTATATGAATGTGAGGAAGCAGGTCTTTAAATCCAAGGGCAAACTGAGATTTTCAGTTATTTTCAAATTAACAAATTGTTAGTTATCTGAAGTTAATTCAATTAAAGTTAATTATCTGAGGTAAATTGTCAATATCTAAAGTTGCATTGCTGACATCTATTTACCTTGTATTTTCAGTGATTAAACATTTACAATTTACAAGTTTAATCAATTCATGAAATCTCAAGCCAAAGATTAAACTGCTAAGTTACTCTCCTGCAGCAGAGGAAAAGATGATAGAGTAGATGCTGCTGCTGCCTCTTGATTTATTACTGAATCAGTAGTTTATCTGGTAAGAGCAGACTGCTCTGAAGTGTTATCATTTCAGTGTGAGGTGAAGTAAATTACAGGTCAGCTTTTCAGAATTGTGGACTCCTTGTAGAAGTGTCTGAGACTTCAGATGAAACTAATCTTTTTGTCTTTGTGCACTTTCTGCAGGGTTTGTATTTCTCAAAGTTTGGGTATTGTGTTCCAAGTCATTTAAAAGTGGTACTAATTCCTGCTCTTTCACCACCAAACGGAGGCCGAATCCCAGGTACTTCTAAATAGAGGGAAACAAGGCTTATGTATGAAATGCTTCAAGGGCAAAGGCAGCATATAAAAAAACTGCTCCGAATTTAACTCGGTATACACAGGTGTCTGCTCACAAACCTGGTTGACTGCTCAAAGTCAGTCAACCACAGTCAGAGGTTGAAGCCAACAGACGAACAGAGCCTGCCTGGGAGCTTATCAGTGGATGAGAGGTGCACGTAGGTATTCAGAGTGTTTACCACCGCAACACGTAAGCCTGCAGTTATGTAGCTTTTAGTCATTATCTGTGTGGTAGGGATAATAAAGCTTTATCATTTCTTTGCAAATGAGCAAGTTGCAGAGCAAGTTTAAATGACCTACCTGTCCTCAGACAGGAACTAGTCTCAGCCCAGTGTCTCATTTACCAGGCCAGTTCTTTCTAACTCTTTCAATAGGCAAGATCTAACAGCAGACATATGTTAGTTGTTCTGACTGTGGAAAGATAATGGGTGTATCTGAAATAACTTTCAACGACGTTATCTCAATTACGTTCAAATAAAAATTTAAAAAATACATAGAAGCTGCCTTTAAAATGCATTATTGTATTAAATATCTTTGTAACTTAAAACAATCTGGATGACTGTAATGTCAGATCTTCATTGTGCATTTATTAAAGTTATTTTTTTTATTTCATTACCTTCAGTGCCTTTTGTCCAGCATATGTGAAATATCCATATAAAAATATCGGAAAGCCCTACTGTATTATTGCCTTAATTCAGTTGTGTTCAGAAAAATGCACTCAAGATAATTCTTTGAGTCTAGGTTAGAAAACAAACACTTACCTGAGTTGTTTTATAGCTCCATTTTCTTTTTGAAAGTTTAACTGATTATGGCAGTTTTCCATGAATTGCTTTATTCAGGTCCAGTGTTTCAAAAGAAAAAGACTATCCTCTGACAAAAGCATTACGAGACTGTTCAAGTGCCCAGTTTCCTAAAAATCCAAATTTTCCCTAAGTTTTAAAGCCCAAATTCATACAGAGATTGAGCATATTTCAAAAGTAAACTCTCTAAGCTGAGTACGCAGCCATTTCTCTTACAACTGTAACCATTCTGCTTTTTGAAAATAGACTGGCAAGGTTCAACTAGCAATCATCCACCGTAGGTCACTATGCTGATACAGCCCACCCCTTTCCCCCCCACTCTTCAAAATGGTCTTTTTGAGAGAAAAAAAGGTAGTCTGCTGGCCCAAAAGGTAGCTGCAGAACTGCTAACCAGGTACTTGCACCACCATGGATTCACACTTCAAATCTGCTTTTGGTATTTCTAGGAGTTAGGTGCTAGCCAGTAAAAAATCAGAAGTGACGGGTTGAATTCTCAGTAAGCAGTTGGTTTTATTTGGAGTTTTGTACTACAGAACCTGTGTAACAGACTGAGAACTTGGTATCACCCACAAGGTTATAATGAACGTTTAAAATGTAGTACTTAAAAACTGTCAGCCTACCAGCTACGAATATTAACAGGTCTCAATTTTTTTATCAGTTATCTCAAGTTTTGTATCAATTCAGTATTCCTGAATCTAAGTGCAGAGTTTACATTCAGCATAAAAATAGAGAAGGCACTTTATTAAGAGCTAGAACTGTTATTAACAGTTATTAAACTACTTGATTAAAGTAACTGAATAACTAATGCTCATCTGCATTGTACTGGAACAAGAGTCTCTGCAGGGCAGGAACACTGAAGGGAGAGTGATTGATTCCCTTCCATTATTTACTGAGTACATAAAATTAGAAGTAACAACAGCATAGAAACAAGCAGCTTTTTTTCTGTTCAGTTAATCATGGATGACAGTGCCTAATGCCTCAGCTCAGATTCCTACCAAGGAAAAACATCCAAATATTCCATGCGTTCAGAATATAAAGGCAAATAGTTTAACTCTGAATGTCTTCAGACAACTAGGAAGAGGCCCAAACATTTCTATACATGGGAGAGCCCTTACCAATTTCCATGGAGATTAACACAGGCAGCAATGAGGCTAAAACAGAGACTGGGTTATGGAGTTTCTGTAAATACAAGTGGTGTTTTGGTTGCTGCATAAAAAGATAGAGCAGTTCAATGGAGTAAACTTGGAGGAAAAGGTTTCTTCTGTAGTTGGAAGAGACTTTGCTCTGCTTGTGTCAGATGTCAAGTGTTACTTCATACACAGTTGAGTTTGGAAAATATATTTTAAAAGCCCCAGTACGTTAAAAGTAATCATGGAAGGCACCACAGAGAATACACAGTTGAACATTTCAGATAAATTATCAAGGTGCAAATATCCAAGTAACTTTTCCACATGGCTTAATATTCCAATCCTTATTTTTGTTATATGAAAATACAAGATTGTTCTCTTATTCACTTATACATTAATGAAAACAGTGCATAGTACTGGCACCAGAGAATCATATATGTGTTCAGTAAAAGAACTGACGTCCACCCTCAGCATTCTGCATCCTTATTAACTTCTGGCTTCAGAATGTCATCAATTTCTTCATAAATAGCTCTGAAAGAAGAAGAATAGGGAAGCTACTACATCACAGCCAATTCATTTTAGTTGGACAAAAACGCACTAATAGAATCCTGCCCAAGCTTGAACTGCCAAGAACCTAAAGCAGTTGCTTAATAGAGTAGCATCAGTTGCAAGATGCTCAGATTTACGTAGAAGCCAAGAACTAATTCTGTGGTGTGTTTCATTATTCATTTAATGAGATACCTCTGCACATTTTCACTTTTGATGGAATAAGCTTGGAAACATGACTGCAAAATGTAAATGGCCAGTTTACCACACAATATGTAACCAGCACACTAGTTAATTAAAAATGCTTTGTTGGGATTTTTCTGTCTCAGAGATCGACGGTTCCTTCGGAAGTAATTTTTTCACAGATGCTCAATTTTTGTCAGTCAATTGGTAGAAAGTAGATTTCTGCCATCTATGGATAGTTTCCTAATAGTTTATCTGACTGGCTACTTGGCCATCTGGAGAGCCCCAGCATCCATTTGCTTTTGTAGCTTATGTTTTAAATATTTCTTTCCTTCAGATTTAACAGAACGTTTTTAAAAATCAAGATCGTCCTGAAGGGGCATTGCTTTAGTTACCTAGCTCCAAAACTATCTGCACTGAAGTTTCCAGCAGCCCCCTTCACCAGGACCCCTTACTGTGTTTTATTCAATTTATTCATGTCATTGAATAGGATTACAGTAGATAGTTTTTGACACAGCATTAGCCCAGCATTAGCTTCTACAGAAGCTGATTAATGAACACACTAAAAAAGTTTATCCTCCGGTTGGTTACACCTGGCACATTAAGAGAAATGGTACAAAATGCAGCCATTCTCATTTATATTACATCCAGCTGGTCAGGTATCTCAACCTAATTACTGTGGCAGTAGAACTCAGTAGAAAAGCCCTTCCAAGAAGTCCTCTTGCCTCTGGCACCTAAGAAAACTATAAATAATTCATTTCAAAAGTTACTTACTCTTTGGGAGCCAAGGGATCAAATTCCATTATGTCATAGTAATGAGGTGCCTGTGACTTGCTCTTTGATGCAGCTGAAAGGTAAAGATGGACAGATTAATTCAGATTCAAATGTAAATGACAAGTGTGCTTAATGCATATTACTTTTCCGAATCTTTCTGAAACCAGCAGTCTATTTTCTGTGTATCTGCTGCTTTATATACTAAAATGGTCGAGCATCTCTAAGAGAGACCACAAACTACATGTGATTTTGCAATCACTGTTGCTGCTCCTAGTCTTTAACAACCATAAAAGCTTGTAAGCACTAACAAGCACTAACATCCATATGAGAGTTAGGTTTGCAGTATTTTTTTTTACCTGCTGGTGATGCTCCATTTAGTGTTGCTGTATGTGCAGGCTGCAGACTTACTGGATTCAGAGGCACGTGGCTTAAAAGACTTGAAAGCTAAGGAAATCAAGCAAAACAGTGCATTAACAGATCCATCTATAAGAATCACTTTGACTTAGTTTCATGACTAGTGACTTCAGAGTCTCAGACTACAGCAGATAAATCCCAGAGATCAGGTCAACACTTATCAATCTAACTAATATAGGCTCTCATTCAAAACATCACTTAGGTTTATCAACAGCACATCTGTAGTTTATTTCAGATGTCCTTCGTTATACTACACAGACTCAGACTGCAGTAATCGTAATACAGCTCTCTGCTTTTACTTGCTGTTTAAACAGAGGTGCGAGTGTCTGTGTGGGGGATTGCTTTTCATTTTTTCCTATTTCATACTGCCCACCACACTATAGCATTCAAATTCTTAAGACTAAACACCTTATAGTCCCTTCGTATTCTTTGTTTTCCATCTGTCATTGGTATTTTGTCTGCAGCATACAGCCCCTGTACTACATTGTATTTGATTGTTTCCCTTTTTCGGTTTTATCCGAAATGGAAAATACACCAGAGTAACATAATGGTGGCAGGAAGAGATCTCAGCTTTCTTCATATGGCAACAGATTAAACACAAATAATGCAGCAACTGCTTTTCCAGACTCCACTGAGATTGTCCTGGACCCAAACAAATACCCTTGACAGGAGCAATCTGTGATATCAAGCATAGCTTGGTCACCAAGGACAGAGCATTCTCTGATGCTCTGTCCCTCTATGGAGAAGGGTTATAAAGTAGATCTTTGCATCTCATTTGGGTATCAATCAAGGTAAACCCAAACAGTTCTCCTTTTGCCCTTTCTCAGCAAAGAATGATCATTCTGAATAAAACTGGTACTCACATTGCTATATGTATGCCCATCTGGGATGCTTGCACTATTGTTTTGTGCATTGCTTGCAAGCCTAGGAGAGAATAATAATAGAAAACAACTGAGAAACCAATACTACTATATATTTTGATCATTAGTTTTTTTTGCTGGTCTTTTTTTTTTTTTTTTCATATGTCACAATTCAGAGCAGCAGGAGCAAGTGGGCAAGTGTCCCATTTGTGTAAAAGACAGCAAGCTGCAAGGGCTCCCCTCCCATCTTAACCCATTTAACTTGATGACTCTATATTTCATCCGTTTCTTCCTTTTACTCAAGCAGAAAATTGTAAATACTTCAAGTGTATTTTGACACTTGAGAAAAGTCTTTTAAGTAATGTCTAGAGCAAAGGGAGCTTTTCTCCTTATTTCCTGAATGGATGGGTCAAAGTATTAACTAGTTGTGTCCCCTGAGCTTTCCATAAACTCACTGGATCAACTGCATAGGACAGATCTCTCTATCTTGTTATCTAGTGCTATTTAGTGTTACTATTTCTTTATAAAAGACTACTTACGGAAACTGCTGGGATTTTGTAGTAGTTGCTAAATCTAGCTGTGGATAAATTGATGGATGGTGCCTCTTTGTATCTTCAGGGCGTGCAGATATACAATCTAAAATACAAAACAACAATTAATAATCGCATAAATATTACTAAATATATGTTAGCATTTGTTGGGGAGTAAAGTTTTCTTGGGGAAGCATATAAAAATTCCCAAACTCTACTTCTCTTTTTTAAACACGAATATAAAATTATTACAACTCCAAGAATATTTTAAATTCCAGTTTCAATAATGCAGGAGAAAGATTATTGATTCCACTGTAACCAGAGACCCTTAATACTATCTTACCTGTTTTTCTATATGAATACATCAATTCTCACATTCCTCAAAGCTAAAAAGTCTGCTGGTTTACTTTCTTACCAGGAACTTCTATATCTGTCCACTGAGCTTTTATTGGTTTAAGAAACTAGACTGCAAGGAAAATATGAACTCATCACTCACTAAGGCTTGGAAACTGAGACGTGTCAGAGTTTGGTCCCACCGCTGCTGACACAGGAGATGGAGAATCCGTAGAGAGGTCAAGCAGATCACTGGAGGGGGCGGATGGCTGTTTCCTGTAGAGCTTAACATTTAACAAGGAAGAAAGTTAAAATAAATCCATTTTGTATAGTTTTAAACATACAGCTGCTATTTTTACAGAATATAAACATTCAAAATCATAATATATTTATCACTAAGAAGTGGATAGCAGTGAACAAGATCAGGATGTTTTGTTTTGAAAGCAATATAGCTAATGAAACAAATGAACATTTTCCAAAAAAATGAAGCTTCAGCAAGGTTGCCATTTCAAAAAATAAGAAATACAGTTCCAAAGTAGGAAGTGGAACTGACTCAATTCCAAAATATAAATGTGAGTATCTTCAGTTACAAGTTTGGTATCAACTTTCTAACTGACCCTATGCAATTTATTTTTCAGAGATAGTTTCCTATGTTTCTCTTGTAAATGTGTTAGAATTAAAAATGAGATAAACAAAAAAAGAAAACAAAAAAATGAAACAAAAAGAAAAGATTTAATAAAATCACATCATTGAATGATATGATTTGGCCATATGAGATCAAAAAAAAGAAAAAAAAAAGATGTATTTTAAACAGAAAACTCCTGAATAATTTTAACATCCATAAACTATATCATTTGGACTATTAAGTAATTCAACACCGCATCCATTAAGAAAAAAAAAACCAGCATGGAGTAATAGCAGTTTTTCAAGGAAAACAAGATCGTCTTCTACCTTTCTTTAGTAATTATTGCCTGTATTTTGCATTCATAACATAGTCATTTTCATATCAAGTCCTATATGACTGTGCAATTGTGACTTAGCAGAAGCTGGAACCTGCACAAAATTACTTCGGGCAACATAATTAGCAACCGGAATACCGATCAATAAATGACAGCCATTAAAGATCTGCTGAGATGTATTACAAGCCACTGTCCAAAATTCTGAAAAAGCTTCGACTTCCCAGAGGGGAAAAGGAGCATTAGTAATTGTAATTCTGATCATGTAACAGTGTATTTCAGTCTATAAATGCTCACACAGAATAAATGGAAGAGAAACATTATAGTTCCTCATTTCATGTATGGCAATTGTACTTAGCTTTACAGGTGATAAAACAGCATTTGAACAGATTTTTTTTGCTGTTTTTTCTTTCTCATTTTTCTTTACCAAGCTTCCATCTTAGATTTGACATTACTAGCTATATGAGCTTGTATGGAATTGTCCAAGTGAGATTTCTGAAAAATCAATAGAACAGCAGGCATCCTAGCTCTCAATTAGAGAATAAAAAAATCTGTGTATATCAAAAATTTATTTCTCAGAATGAACAGAAAGAAACACTTAGAGTCCTGCAGCTCGTGGGTACTCACCTCCTCCCGTTCACGTTGTATTCTCTGATTCTCCAAAAATCGAACTCTATTTCGGGAGAACCTGTTGAAATTACATAATTACATGTTCATTCTGACATTTCAGTGACATCATTCTTAAAAATCTGGCCTTTACTGACAAAGGCTGATTTCAAAGGACTCCAGAGAAGAACGGGACATGCACTACATATGCTTTTCTCTGCAGTGATTGTCTCTGTACTAGCAATTTAGCTTATTACTCCAGTGCTGTTGTCCTCTCTCATCACATTAATGCCAGTTTGCTTATTCTGGGGCTCACATCTGGAAACAGTCATCTGTTTCTTTCAAATAAAACCAAAGCACAGCTAGATCTGCTGCTGTACTCATGCCAGACAGGTGAGGGAACTCAGAACTCATCCTGGGCCAGGTCTGGCTTCTTCTGACCAGAACAGTCTGCGAGCTCTATCCCAGGAAGCTTCCTGTCCTCACAAGTCCATCGTGCCCTTCCCCAGGGCGTGCTGCACACCTACTCTGGGACATGTGTCTGAAATAATGAGAGGGCTTTTGAAATCTGGAGAAAAAAAGAAAAAAAAAAAAAAACAGAGAGAGAGAGAAAAAAAGGAAAGACAGAAAGAGAATGCCTACCAAAAACAAAAGAAAAAAAAGTATGTAATGGGAACCAAAAAAGGTGCTACACTGCATCCAGAGGAGACCCACATAAGGCTGGTCCATTCAGAAATACGGATCTTAAGCAGTAGAATGTTACATTAAGACTGTCTGCAGAACTGCACTTGTAGTCCACGGTTATCTTAATGGTGAGGCCTACAACAAACATATGCAGGGAAGAGTAAGGGGCAAAAACCTTTCCAATTTCAGAAGATAAACGTTCATCTACAGCACAGTACGAACTGAGAAGCTGCTAGAGCCGCTAGAGGGAGCCAGGGCTACGTGCACGAAGGCAGTTCATTGCACAACGATGTTTGCTCCCAACTTAATCCTTACTCTATATTAATAAAGAGAAGCAGAGAATGCAGCATAACTTGTCTTCAAACAATAAAAACAGCACGAGGTGGATGCAGCTAGTTTGTCCTTTGCACTTCACACTGTTCAGACAGATTCCCAAAGAATAAATCTTTCTAATGCAAACATGAACTGAATAAATCCTTACACTGACCAACTCTGAAGTACAGTGCATCTGCACTCAGAAGGACTGGTTTAATATAAAAATTAACATAATAGTACTAAACTGCAGTAGTTTACTTTCCAGTTTCACAATGGCCAATTATTTGCTCCTTCAGCCGGGCGAGTCTTTCTTAAGGAATTTGTTGAATTGGAACCGCAAGCTACTATTCAAAATTCAGGAGATTCCTGGCATTGCCAGTATTCATTAATATTAATAAAAGTGTATTATATAAATATTAATAAAAGTATAAGCCCATAGTTGAATAAAGCAGAGTTACAGAAGGCAGAATTTTATTTACTTGACTAAAATGAAAACCTATGGAAATATCCCGACCCCAAAAACACACGGTAACACATACAGTAGTATTTAAGTTGAAACGAATCTTGGAGCGTGCAGTTTCTCTTGGTGAAAGTGATATCAGGAGCAGAACCAAGCCCAGAGTTATTCACAGTAAAGAACAAGAATGAAGTGGAATTTCATGACTGGCTCAAAAGGAGTTTCAAGGACAGCAATGGATCTTGTTGTCAGGATTCTAAGCTCTGGTTAAATTACGCTGAATCCTGTTTTACTTTGTGTTGTGCAATTCGAACAGAGGTCTGCCACAATTTTTCAAAAACTGGCAATAGAAATGCCTGTTAGAAATGCCCTTTTCTTGTTCTTCCTTACTCCACGTTCATGTCTCAATGCATTTCTCTGACTATTTACTTCCATGTGTTAGATCAAAGAAGGTGACAGGTCTCCACACCTCTAATGCTTGTCAGAAGTTACAGCACTCTGAAAGGATGGTTGCCTCAAGCCCATCTACCTAAGGCAATTTACACTGCCATAAGAGATAAGCTATGGAGAAATGTGTAATGGATAAAGCACTTGAATCCATTCAACCTTCAAAATGCACTTCAGATGGCCTTGGAAGATCGTATCTTCCATATGCATAGAACAAAAGTCTTTAATTTGTTCCTTAACCATTGCCCCGTGATGCATAATTGTTTTTAGAACACTACTGAAGGTTATTTCCCATTAAGGCACAATGCTCCCCATGATTATACACACTGACTTTGTGGGGGAAAATGCTGAAATTGTCAGTCTAAATTGAACTTGGTTTTTGCTAACTGCTAGTCATGCTACTGATGACATAATAGACAAATACGTGGGATGTCAGCACAAGCAGTGTAGTGCTTCCATGTGAGAGAGAATATACATTTTCTCCTGTAAGACAGGTAGGACAGCTTGTTTCAATTCAGTTGAGAAAAGCCAGTAATTCTCAAGCACGCAATGAGGCAGAATGCTATTTCATGGTTGATTTCTGCAGTAAAGCTGTCCAGGATGTTTAGAAAGGAGGGTGAATATTCTTTCCTGGAAGCGTGTTCACAGAAAGGAGGACTCCCCAGGAAGAAAGAGTTTGTGGCTGACTAATGGCAAATCCACTGCACATTACAGGAAAGAACAGCAGAATTGCTTTTGCAGAGTCTTCTCATTTACAGTGCACAACGTTAACTTGTTTTAACTCATTCTACTAGTTTTCTAACTACCTTTATGAACCACTTCTGAAAAAGTATAGGGGATGACAAATACGTAATTTTCTCTTTTTGTGGTTTTCTCTCCCCTTGCTCCTGATTAAGGATAATATCTGCCTCTTTGTGGAGAATCAGTATTAGTCATATGGACCGCCTGAGCTCACTAAATGCATTTATCCAGTCAGGACACCAAAAGGAGAGAGGTTCTGTATTTACCTTTCATGTCCCAGGAGAACATTATTCAGATCTTCGTTTACTTGTATTAATTCAACTATTACATCTTCATTCTCCACTGTCACCAACAATTCCATGATCCTCTCCTGCATCATCCGACAGGTCTTATACAGTTTCTGCCCAAGGTGGGAGGAATTAAAAAAACAAAACAAAACATATAACCACGGTCTCCCAATTTGTCAGTTCTGGAGAAGAACGATAAGGCAACTGAGTACTGCAGACTCATGGCTAACATTCCTTAATTTAAACAAACCACATACATACCAAGGGTTGCAAACAGAGTAATTTTCATGTCTTTGATGTCTCCAAAACAAGGTTGACAACTTCTATCATTGCAGGCAGCAGTCCAATCCCTACCCTACCCACAACCGTAACCCACCTTTATTTTTGAAGGACCATCTGTCTCTAAAGACTAAATTACAAATACAAATTAAAAGAAAAAAAAAAAAAAAAAAGAGAGAGAGAGAGAAGAAAAGACAATCTCTATGGGGAATTCAGAGAAGATCTGAACTGAGCGTGAATCTATGCAATTAAACTCTGTAGGATACTTCACATCAATTTAATGAATGTGATTCAAGGCTTCCTTGAAGAAAGAAATCACTAGCCCAAAGGACAGAGGGGCTCTGTGACATAGGTCCCCAGCTCTAAACTGCTCCTCTAAGTGAAATTTGGATGTGCTTAATCCAAGCACATTTTAAGAGACTAACACAAACCTAGCAGCACCAGCAGATAGGAGATTACTGAAGATTTACTGAGTAGAATTTTATATTACAACCAGCTGAAATGCAAGTCAGTTTGTTTATTTTCCTCTCCCTGCTGGTTTTATATGTTCAAAGAAACAAATTCTTTAGCAACAGGAACTTGAACCCAGCCAACATTTTTTTTTCTCCTTTCTCCTCTCCTCTCTTCATTATGATCAAAAGACAGGCAAGCAAAGACACTCATCTCAACCACAGACTCGCGAGGTTTTGCTCCTGTCCACACCAATGCACTGACCCTTACATTTTGAAAGCTGGGATTGCACAAGGTCGGGCTATCAGTTTAATAAAATGATCAGCAATTGCAATGAATTTGGGCTAATGCTTCCCAGTTGATGACCTGGACCCAAATTCCTGCCTGTTCTGGTGCTGAAGGCATTATTACTCCTTCTGGCTGACAGGGGCTTTTAGCTATTGCTTTATTACTGTTACTAGTCAGCATAATATTTCAAGTGAATCTGCTGTTTCACGCTTTACCTGAAACTAGGATGAGGAAGGGGAGGACTAGTCACTTACAAAGCTACAGAACTGAGATTATGTTGCTCTGATGTCATTTATCCCGTTATATTTTTTATTAAGAGACACAGGATAATTCTAAGGACAGAAATTAATCATCTCCAGCTCACTCAAAACATAAAACAAACAACTTTTTATAATGGACTCTGTTCTCCAACAGCAAAAGCCTAATGAAAGCAATCCATGTAAACTAGAAACAAAATGGAACAGTAAACACACAAACACACACATGTTGATGTTTTATATGTCTCGACAGAAAAACAGAAATAAGTACATTGATTTTTCTGTTACAAGGAATGAGTTTTTATTCCCTCCTCCAGGAATGGGAACTCCACACCCTGTCCTCAACCTTTTGCCAACATTTTTATTACTGGGAGTGTCAATAAGAATCCACTGGTTTACTGTGGGCAACTTAATATATGCATCCACATCCAGAACGACCATTATAGGAGCCTGGAAATGAAAGACACACTTTTCCTGTTTCACAGGTGAAACACCTCAGATGGAGGTGGTCGAGTGTAATAAACCAATGTTATCTCCCACCTGGGGTATCTTTATCTGTCTGGTTAAATCCAGACCAGTTTGCATCCTGGCCATCCAGCAAGAGGCAGCAGCAGTACAGAAGCAAAGTACTGTGCGTACAACCAGCTGCTTAGGTGGTGCCCATTGCTGCCACATCCTCTCTTCAACTCCTTTGCACAGGTAGAGGCCTCTGCAATCTACTGCCAAGAGCTACTTGCCTCTGCTTAAAGGTTACTCTGTTCACATCTCTCTTATCTGGCTATGGAGGCACTTCCTCCTTGCACCTATATCTCCATAGATTTCTGCAGAAGAGACAGTGTTGGAGGTGTCAGGAGTTTCAAGGGTAACCCAAGGCACCAAGAGAAAGATTCTGTCTCTCTCCACAGACATGAGGTTCTGGTTAAATCCTCGTCTGGTTCGCCCAGGCCAACAATGCTGCTGCCAAAAAAGGTGGGATGCAACAGGAAACTGTTGCAATCCCTCCATACCTTTCACACACACACTCCTCACCGGTTGTGAGCCAATACATAAAAGGACACAGCCAAATAAGTCAATCTTGAAGTCAACTCAACACCTCTCAACGAGAGCTCCTGGCTAAGAAAGGATGCTCCACTGGCCAAGAGAATCACACCTAAAGGCTGTGGAAACTACATCAGTTCTCCAACACACTTAATGTTAACAAATTATGAGAAATGTTTCCTTGTCATTTACATATGAAGGTAAGTTTGGAAACAAAAGGATGCAATTTCTGAATTATTGTAGAGAACAAGAATCAGAAAAATGCCTGTTTGGTACAGGTCACTAGCTACTCCAATGCTACAGTAGTACAGCATTTTAAGTTTCTAAAGTAGAAAACAGAGCCTTCAGAAAAGTGTTTAGAAATAATGACATCAGGAAAAGACGACTGTATCTTCACTGTCAAATCCAGACTTGATTGCAATATATACTTCCTTCAGGCTACACTTGAAGAGCACGTGCCTCCATTTGTTGCAGAGCAAGCTCTCAGTCTTTGAGGTTATGCACATAAAAACCATTGCTCATATTGCTCACTGGCCTTCAGTCTGCCTTGAAGGGACTGGCAATAATAAAGAGATCCCTGAAAACTGCAGGATGGATATGTGGGAGATGGTGTCATCATTTCTTCCCACAGGGCAGCTACGTTCAACTGGAATGTTCTTGGGGCTGTTTGACAGAACATACTTAACAGAGAACCCTCTATTATGGTATTCCTTTGCCTTCGGAATTCCCCAGAGCTTAAATTTACATTGCAAGTCGTCCTGTCCTTGCCAGGCTATCTTGATGTCAGGGGAAGGTGAAGGAAACAAGAAAGCTGAACACCACCAGAAATAGAAACCTGCTGTTAGTTTCTATTTTCCAGTCTGAATACATGTGTCACAAGAATGGACACAATGTATATTTTAACACCAAGCAACACAAAGCAACAACCAAATGAATTATAGCATACCTGTAAAAGATTCATATCATCCGGATTTTCAGAGCCAGGAACATTTTCTCTTAATATTGATGACATGACTTTCACATTCATTTTTGCCATATCCAGTTCACTGTACAGTTTCCCAATCTGTTCAGTTCAACATGACAGAAGATTGTGTACATAAACAGAGTGGCCAGAATAATTCTTACTTTAATAGGTACTTTCTTCTCCATCAAGTATAACACAGGCCTAATTAGCATTGCTTCGCTCCAGTGACTCTTAATGAAAATAAACTGAATTAGGCTGGCTTTTATACACCCCATCAAATTGAAATTTAAATATGAATCTACTATTTGTCTTTCAGGGCTTTCAGGTAAGCTCTCCTGCTATTGATAAGGCTATAGCTCTTTTCAGTTATCTACAGCACAAATGGAAATGAAAGCAGATTGTCCTTTCCTTTCTGTTTTATTATTAGTAAGTTCTCTGCACAAGTCTCAGTCAAAAAGTTGTTTTTTTCTCACTTATCTTTAAGTACCTTTTATAAATTTGCATGCTATCATCATAAAAGATCACTGGAAATTTTCATGATCAGGAAATGATTCCATTACCCACTTGAACCATGCTCTGGGATTAATTCAATCTACTTTTTCATGCTCTGCTTTGCCATACCACCATAAAAACATCTTCAGGACAGGACAAACCTAGAATCCTGAATACAGAACTATGCCATTTAAAAGTGATGGGGCTTTCTAGTGGCTTATGCACTCAGGCTGTGGAAATCATAAACACATCTGCAGGATTCTGCAAGTGGGATCTCCTACCTCCAAGTCTGTTAGCACTGTACCTGCTCAGAAGTCAGCAATAATGTGGGACCAGCTGGATGAGGGAATAAAGAACGTTTTGCAGGGGAAGCGGAAGATGGGGAGGTCTTTGTAGAAGGCTGAGATGATGTTTGCTGAAAGAGATGAGATCAGAGCTTTGGTTTAATGGAAGAATTGAAACCAGCATCCAGATCAGAGCACTACAAAGCATCTTTATCAGACTAGATACTGGGCATTAGTTTCTTCACAATCAAAACTCTCAGGGAATTTGTTGGTCAAGTTACATTTACAAGAATAAATCTAATAGCTATTTTGTAATGAAATCAGACTTAAAATTCAGGTATCTTTTAAATAAGTTAGCTTGCAAAGGATTCCACCCCAAGATAAAGTGGGAATGACCAAGGTGTCTCCCTGAGCTCTTAAGCTATGTAACAGAAAGAAGAGTCCCTCCTAAAGCATGGTTGTTACTTTAAAATATAGTTTAGAATAGGATCACATGTGTAAGCAGAGACGGGATCCAGGTCCCTGTGGTAGAATGCTAATAAGTTTTTTGGGATACAAAAGCTGGAAAACTTGGACTGCAAAAAGCTTCATTTGCATTCTGGGTTGAATTAATAGCAGTACAAAAAACTTGCACAAGACTGTACATTTCTGATTATTTTCTGACTCTGAGCCAAACACTGTATTCAAGTCTGCTGGTGCTGAAATCAGAATGTTTCCCACTGATTTTCCTGAAATAAATGTGGTAGGCAAAGTCATCTCTTTTATATTTAGCGTAGAAAAATAAACATCTAGTGAAAGTATTCTCTATACAGCTTGTCCAAACAGTCCCAAATGAGTTTTTGTGCACTTTGCTATTCAGTCACCAACCAAACACAGGATAACTCTGAACCATTCCCGTGCGCGCTGATTATAGATCTACTTTTATAATTGCAAGGTTCCACCCAACGGTTTCATACCTCTCCAAAGTCTTGTGAAATTATCTCTAATGGAAAACAAATTCTGAAAAGATTTCCTCTAAAGAGTATACTGCATTTTCAGCTGATATCCAACGCTCAAGTCGTATTTATAATTTAATGCAACCTAGATACTATGCAATAATACCTATGACATACAGGTTTAAATAATGAAGGTAGAGATTACCTCATACAGGCTTTGCAAATATCTGGATAGATGTATAGATAATCTTTTGTTATAGGTTTCTATCTTTCTCAATTTAGAAGTAAACATATATATTGCCCCTGTTCTGAATGACAGTGTTTTCATAAAGATCTTAGTTTAGTTGAGATTTTCAAAAGCTGTTCAAAAGAGTTTGCAATACTTGGCTCTCATTCATTTTGATATAAAAAGCATGTCCAGATCCTTTAAATGCTCTGAAAGTCTCAAGAGACAGATGCTTCCTTTTTGAGAATATATTCACTCATCTGTGGTTTGAAATGAAATAAAGATACTATTATTTAGGCCAAGTTCCTTTGTTGATCTTAGTTATAATTGAAACTGATTTCTGCTCACGTCCTTAAGGAAGTTGGTCATAGATTGCCCTGGAGCATTTCAGAACAAAACAAACACACCTTCTGTCTACAGAGCTCATACAATTAACACATCCTGTTTCTGTCTTACAATGGGTAATGCAGGATCCTTATGCAGGATCCTTATGTATCCTCACCTTAGATACCCCTGTGCCAGAGTCAGAAGATGGAAACTCCACTCCTTTCTTCAGCAATTCCAGATAAACTTCTTTTACTTCACTCACATCAACCATTCCTTGGAACCCTCGGGCCCATGTCTAGTTTTGAAAAAGCAGGAACAGTATCAGTCACAAAAAATGGAGAGTCAGTATGTCCAAGAAGCACTTCTAAAACACACGGTACTAATAGAAGGGGGTTCCCGTTGCTTGAGCTACTTGTTTTTTCCCTTCTCCCCCTCCAAACAACTGCATTCAAAGCAGTAGGAATGAGATGAAAGCTTCAAAGTTTCCCCTCACCCGCCTTGTTCAGTGCAACCACAGAGGGAGTTGCCTACACAAATTGGGAGGAGAATGCCAAAAGGCAGAGTTTGACAGTTTTCCAGAATTACCTCTGGTTTTCTCTCTTTGTATCGCACTGTGCTGTTCCTGCATGAAGCAGGCGCAGCAAGAACAAGCAACAGGTCCTCTTTAATAAGAGGTTCCCATGAATACATTAGAGCACAGCAATGTGCTGCATCATTAAATATTTACCATATAGCAGAGACACAAATACACACTATTTACTCAAGACTTACCATGATAAATGTCAGGATTTTCTCCTGCATGTCGATTGGCAAATTGTATCTTGGATTCAGCAGCTTCACTAGTTTGTCTTTACAGAAATCTTTCTTCACAACTAAAGACTGGAATCTTGGGCCACAGTTCTCTATACACATGTCAAGCAACTGCACGCAGAAAAAAAAAAGCTTCTATTACATAAATGCTAGAAAAATAATTTACCTGCTTTTGTTTCCTCTCTAATTTGTTCCAAGGTGCTATTGTGAAGAGAACACTTATGTATGAACAGATAAATGCCTGCAATTTCACTAGAATATCTGAAAAGGTTACTATGGAAGGTAGTTCACTGTGTGCACTGTTATTCCTAAGATAAAGAATGGGTTAGCCAGTTACCCTATTTTTAAAAAGAACAGGAGGTATGATCATCTGTTCCCATGCCATAGCAGTTAGTGAAGGTACAGCACCTTAAACATGAAATCTGTTCATAGCATGAAAAATGACTTATATACATTAACAGTAGTACTAATTCCCTGCCTAGCTCATAGGTCTCCTGCCTGAAAGATTGTGAAGAACTCTACACGACAAGAAAATAAGATTAATAAATGCTTTACTTTTATTCTTTCCTTTAAGAGGAGGCTAACCAAGAAATGGGGAGGGAACAACAACAAAAACCCTAAATTCTGCTTTTAACAATGTGCTTGGATCGTTCAGATTAGGATCCCTGCAAACAGAATTTCCCCCAATTGCATATAAAAGTATGCAATAATAACATACTTTCCATTACAGACTTGGAGATGGCTGGTTACATATTCCATTTTACAGAAACAAAAGCAAAAAGTATAGGTTCCAGCAACCTGCAATCAGGTGAAAACAAACCATGATAGGAAATGGGCCAGCCAGACCAGGTACAGAATGAGGAACAGAACCTACCCTGCCTGACTCAGATCTGGAGCCTGACCACAGGGCTATAGCACCACATCTACTGAAGAGAGGCCAATCTTGTACTTTTTATTTCTCAACTTTACCTTCCCTTCCAGTCTGAGAGGGAGATGGGAAGATGAAACACGAGGGTAGGATTTGCAAAAGTTTGCAGAATGTCATGTTTTTATAAACATACAACTGCTCCTGAATCACGCAATATACAGGAAATATTTCTCAAAAGGATACACAGATTGTAATGGACACTACCATGCTCATGACCGAGTAGATAAAATAGGCTTTCCTAGAGCAGCAACTCACTTTCTAGCCTCAGGACTTGGGGGTATCCTCCCAATGTGATCAGACCTTATGGAGGAAGAAGTGTAAGACCAGATGAAAATATATTGCTTAAGTATATTGCTGAAATAAAGAAAAGGCAGAACAAAGAAACAGTGCCAGCTGTGCAAAAAACCAACTGAGAAGTAATTACCAAAAACTCTTGGCTCAAATCATTATTTTTCATTTGAAAGAATACATGAAACATATGCTAATAGGCCAAGTCATTTGCCTATGCAGTACTTCAAAGATGGTTTGTGCAAAACATTTTCAACCTAGTACATGGGAAATCTGGTATGCAACTCCCTACTAGTAACCCCCTACTTAAAGAACCGATTATTTACCCTATAAACGAAAGTACTGGGCTAGATCCTCCACTCAGTTATGCCAGTGTAGCCCCCTGACAGTGAAACTAAGCTGGTTTCAGGAAAAGAACTTGGCTCCAGTATCTTTACCTGGATCATTAAAGAACAAGCCACTTTTAGGCCAATAACATCTTTTGTTAGAACCTCAATATGCTTATTTTTATTATTTCATATGGGACCTCATCCTCCCAAATAGTTCCAGAGGATACAATGGGTCTGAGGCCAAGTAAAACATGCAGGTTAATGGAAACTCTCTAGAAACATGTTTTAAAAGCAGCAACATCAAATATAGTCTTCTGCTTTCTTTGAAATGTTTTGCAATAATATAACACAAAGATTAAACAGTCTTTCTGTCTCAAGTTCCTCCCACCGCTATTGTACGTAAGTGTGTGTGTGTATTTTGTATGTGCACATGGGTGTGTGGACGAAAGCACCAAGGGGGCACATTTACTGCTCCATGTGCTGTTTGTTCAGCTCTTAAGGACTTACAGGCTTCACAATGGGGGCACAGAAGTAAATGCAAATACAAAACGAAGTCTAAGGAGAAAACTGCTCAGGTGTCTCAGTGTTCACTGCGCAAATAGATTTTATGCAGTCTATTCAAAGTCTATTATTATTAAGGACTGAACTAATAAATACTTTACTGGATTCTTGCCTGAAAGTCCTAATCCTCCTCATTCTGCGATTACGAAATCAGCACTGCCAAGCCCGACCTCTTGGCTTTATCAAAGATAGTGAATGATGCAACGTTATGGCCTGACACACATACAGCTCAATCCACGTGACTTCGGAAGCGCCAGGTCCCTTCCCCAGATCAGAGTACACGAAGCTAAGGCAGAGCCAAGAGATCACCCAGCTGCCACTCACCCTGCTGAGAGTAAATAAGCACACAGCTAAAAGACACTACGAGAACAACGTTGCTTAGATTTAACACGTCTCAACGACAGAATTAGGACTGACATCGGCAATCCTGCCACTCCAGGTCAAGACTTTCACAACATTTCAGTCTGTGTATGTTCTCTGGGAATGAGCTCCTTAAGAAAGCAATTTCATTAGAGAGATTAAATACTAGAATTTGAAGGTCGAGTAAATAAAACTGGATGAAAATATGTGCCAAAGCAAAAGTCGCCTGTAGACTTGTAGTATTCTTTGTTACATTTGCTGTGCCAATTTCTCAAAAGCTAGAAGACAGTACATGCTTCAGGAAAGGCGCAGTTCACCAGAACAAAAAGATTAAAAAAAAAATTTTTGATAGACATTTAGAAGAAAAGTCAGTAATATAAAATACAGGAACTTGGAAAAACAGGAATGTATTTCTTGTTTTTGCTTTTAAGAAAGTGAAAAATATTTCCCAGATTTTTATTTGCAATGTCTTACTGTTTCATTCTAATATTTCAAAATGAGCAGTAGGAACAGCTTCAGTTTGACAATCAAGAATGCGCAAAACAAAATACGCTACAATCTGTAGCGCACAGTGATTTGCAAACAAAGGAAGTAAAAGTCAAACATGGTCAGCACGGAAGTCAAAGGAAAGGTTTTATACCTGCAATGCTTATGTCACAAGAGGGAGAAAAACAGAAATAGGAGAGGAGCCAAGACAGTTACATAAAAACAAAAGCAGGAAATGGGAGAGTTGAAAGAAATGCTGGCATCTACATTAAAATAAATAAATAAATAAATCATTAAGGAACTAGAAAGGGAGAGAAAGCCTGCAGTTAGAGAAAAGAAGCTGGGCCAAAAGGATGAGATTGCCTGGCAGGCACAGTCACATGCGGGTGAGTGAGAAGAGAGAGAGAGAAGAGCCCTGAAAACTGGAAAAGATTGTGAGAAAAAGGTTAAATTAGCTGTGTAGCTGCAAGTTGGTATGCAGTCCATCTCCAAGCACATACAATGAGCTTCCAAGTCAACATGAGAAAGCTCTTCCTTAAGTATAACAAAAACATATTTTTCTCCATTTTAATGTTCCACAAGAGCTGAACTAGAATGTCATTTTGTGCATATCTACAGATAAAGACTCCTACATCTAAGGACTACTGTATTTTAATTCCAGCTGATTCTGTCTGAAATACAGAGAAGGACTAACACATACACAATCTGTAGCATAAAGAGAGCAGATCTGATACAGGGATAGTAATTACAGAAACGGCGTGTTTCTATTATGCAAACACAAAACACACAGAAAGGTGATTCATAAGACACTGCAGGAGGAAACCAGGAAAGACGTGTGGAAATTGAATGAGCTAAAGGTATATGTTGGTATATTTAACATATTTATCTCCATCTCTGACTTGTCAGGTGACACTTGGGCAATTACTAAGTGTCCTACAATTTGACACTATCAATTGCCTATCTTCCGTCATCACTTCTCAGTATGTGTTGATACAGATAATGATTTTGCACAACAAATACCAAAACCATGTATAATGGTATTTAGAGAGTAATGCAGACAGACCTCTACATCTTCCCCAGAAGAAAATGGTGAAGCTATTTCTAAATAATGAAACACAGAAATCCACAAGAATTTAAAATATAAAGGTTTTCCTACAATTATTCTAGTTTCTTGAGAATAACTCCATTATATGTGAATTACTTGAGAATAACTCAAGAATTCAATTCAATTGGGGAATCAGTAGATTTCTGATAGTATTAGGAACTTCTTGATACTTCCTACACTATCTACATAGTAGATAATAAAGAACTATGTTTTCATGCTCCTATGAAGTCTGCATTGACCAACATCACAACTGTGACCCAAACTTTGGCAAAGTTCAGAGAATGTCAAATTCTGAAGACTAGATATTTTCAAATTAGGGTATTCCCTTCAAATGAGGATATTCCCAGTCACTCCAACTTTAATCATAATATATGAATCTTACGGGACTTATCCTGTACCTTGCTCACCTCACCATTGTTATCATATTGAAGTTTGTCACCTATATGTGATAACACCTGGCTTTAGAAAACAAATATCACACATTCCACAGTGCTGCATAACACGCTTTAGCTAAGATCAGTACAACAATGTGAGTAATAGAACGATCAAACACAGCTTTTATGTAATACCCCAGCCCCTGTATCTTTCACAAATAGGTGGGGCACTCATGCACAGACAGTTCGAGTAGGAACCATATTATTAGTATAGAGCTAGCTTAAAAAAAATAGTTTAGAATTGGAATCATCCAGTAACTGTATGAGGCCATGTATGCATCACCTCATCTGCACTGTGCTAGTGTTATATGCACAAAGAACGCCCCAGACAGCTGTGCCAATGATAACTTGTAAGACATATTAACCTTTCAAATACTTTTCTTTTTAGTGTCTAATTAACACAAATATAGCTGTACTTACAGAGAGGGTAAGTCTGATCTCTTTATGGTTACAGTTTTTGGAAAGCTTTTTCTTTAATGCTTTAACTGCATCTTTAGGCCTGTAACAAGATATTAAAGAGAAAAGGGTACCAGTGACATTAGATTGTTTATCAAGTTCATAACTTCATCCAAGATCCCAAAATAATGGCCTGTGATATAGGACCAAATTCATCCCTATATTTACACCTCCTATAAAACTGAAGTAATTGCCCCATTGATTTCAGCAAAATCACTTCAGCACCGAGCTAGGGTAACAGAGCAGTGAATCAGGTTTGTTACTGCCAACCATACGTTACTCCAGAGACTGTGCAGAGGAATGAAGTTATTTCTCGCTACAGTTTCGTGCAAAATTATGTTTTCATTGTTGTACAAGAGATTTACTTATCTAACTTCTATTGCCACAAAACAGCAAAAAATGCCAAGTGTGTCAGAGTAGACTAATATCCATTTTTCAAATATAATGCAATTAAAAATATTCTTCTGGAAGTGCTGTCAAGAGCAGGGATGTCTTGGCTAGCTTCCGACCTTATAATGGCAGGACGCTTTTAACTAATCTGAGTAATTACCACATACAGATGGACAACCCATTCCATCCCAGAGATAGTGGCATTTCCATCCTAGTCATTTTGATTTCTATATATACACCCTGTATCTGTTTACATATCTGTGTAGGAGGAAAGAGGTGGAAAAATCACATGTGGAAAACAGTTTTGGTTGTTTCATAGGACCTCTGTATAGTGTACCTAGATATTACAACAATTAGGGTCACCTCAGTGCTAATGGTAAACAGAAACAAGATGTTTTGAAGTCTCTTTAGGCTTTCTCTAGAATCTAAGATAAAGCAATATGCATAAAGGTATATTTTGAACAAGAAAAAAATCCATCTTTTTAGAAATTATTTTAGAGTCAGTAAAATTAAACATGTATTTGCCATTATTGCACTTTTCAATTTGAAAGGCTTATTCATGAAAAAAAGGAAAGATTTCTCTACTTCTCTTTATGCTATGGCAGCAGAGCTGCCACACTTGCTCATACTAGCAGAACACCAAGTCAAAATAGAAGTGACGGAAGGAGAGGGAAAGGGAAGAGGAAATTTTTGCCTGGCAGAAAGCTCTTCCATTCTTGCTTCTTGCTCTTTCTCCGGAGCATCTGGACAAATGCCAGTCAGAAGCTGCATACTGCGTTAAAATAACCATTCATCTTATTAGATACAGCAGTTCTGCTGTTCCTAATATCCTGCTACAGACTATGACCAGTAGTAGTTGCCTAGGAGGAAGTTATAAGAAGTTCCTCTGTGGGCATAAGCAGCGCACAGGAGGAAGTTGTTTATTTAAACGAGCTTTGTTATAAGGCTGCTCCGCATAAAAACTAACGCTGAAGGTTAAAGCATGTAGCTGCCAGTGGCAGCGACTGGGAATATTACTGACCTTCCCAGCTCTACATCAGGACCAACAATGAGAGCATGGGATTGGGAAAAAAAATGAAAGGAACGAAAAACTTATATAAAGCAAAATAACTGTGCTGACCCTACTGCATACCTTGTTCTTCTGAAGAAAGCCCTCCAGTCAGGGCTAGGAATAGGCCCCGGTAGCAACTAGTTTTTGCAATGCAAATAGTAGGATCTTATGTGGAAATTAATTTCCTTTTCCATGTTTTGGATATGGGAACAATAAAGTATGAAGTATCAAAGCTCAATCATGCTGCTCTGCAGCACCAACCACACATGCCACGTACCTGGGTGACACTACGGCTCTTTACTGGGCAGAAACTCGGGCGTCACTTGACCCCTGCGCTGTCGTGATTTAGGTAGGCTGAGAAAACACCTGATGGGGAACCCTGGTAGGGTGAAAAAGGCCAAATTCACAGTCCTTGCTCCAGGTTTGCTCCCACGGGGATTTTCTGCTCGTGCAGAGAACACGTTCGCCTGGGCACAGGCAGCGCCTCGAGCGCGGTGCCGTTCAGGTGGCCACGGCTCTCGCTGACAAGTGGACAACCCCTCAGCTGCTGGGATGCCTGTTACCACCTTTTGGTCGTCTAGGAAAGCGCATTCAAGTTCCGACCATAGTGCAAGACCCCCAATGTTGGGCAGAACTTACAGCACCAGCACCTCGCTCGCCGCTGCTTCCCTTCAACTCCACGCGCGCATCGGCCAACTGGACATTCCCGATTCCCAGCACAGCCGCGTCCGGCTGCACATCCCCGTGCCCGCGGAAAGCCGCGGCCGCGCTCACCCCTCCTCCGTGGCGTTGATCACGTCGCAGATGTGCAGGAACTGGCCCCACTCCTCGGTCTGCAGCGATCCCAGCGTCGCCCGCTCTGAAACGACCAGGGCGGCCGCCGCTTACTGGGGGAAGCCCGGCTGGCTCCGCGAAGCGGCGCCCCCGGTGCCTCCTCACTGCGTCGCGGGGGGGCAAAAAGCGGCAGCCCCGGGTCCCCCTCACGGCGAGGGGAGGCGGCAGCCGCGGTTCCCCCTCACAGCGAGGGGAGGCGGGAAGCGGCAGCCCCGGTTCCCCCTCACGGCCCGGGCTGTCACCCGCGCCGCGCGGCCACTCACCGACCAGGCGCCCCACGGCGGTGCCGAACGGGTCCTTGGGCGCCTTCCCGAAAGCCATGGCCGCCGCCGAGGGTCGCGCCGGCTCCGCGCCTCAGG
>JAWLRI010000424.1:950048-1014474 GCA_034781795.1 Crypturellus tataupa
GGGGCGACCCCGCGGTAGAGCGCCCGAAGCCCCGGCCTGGAGCTGCCCCCGCGTGAGGCCCCTCCACCTGCGGCGGAAAGGGCCGGGATGGGAATAAATAACTAAATGAAATCTCCCTCGCCGCTTAGGCTGCACAAATACTGCTATTTTTGTCTTTGTAGGCGCTTCTGAATACAGGCCGTTAAGCAGAAACTTTTTAAAGGATCAGCTAGTCCGGTTAAGTGTTGAGAGCTTCATTTTAGAGAAAAGACCTGTGAGAATTGGGCTTTTCTAGACAGCAGGATTAACTTGCACGTTCAGTTTGGTATCCACATGCGTGCTCAGTCCATCTGCCTCCTGAGCATCCATAATGCACCCGCGTTCGCAGGTTTGTCCTTTCCTGGCTGAACATAACCCGTTTCTTTTTAAGGAATAGAGCAGGTACAGCGAGAACAACAACTTCTGCCCCGCATTGCACACGACGTGCTCACATCCCTAGGGATCCAGCGTATTTTGGCACCTACCAGCCTGAAAGCGCAGGGCAGCCCGTGGCTCCCGCGGCCTTGGCATTCGGCTTCCTTGGGCCCATGGGCTGTCCCAGGATGGGCGCAGACCTCCACGCACCAGCCCACCCACGACAACCAGCCCGCGCAGGACAACCAGCACACGCAGGACAACCAGCACACGCAGGACAACCAGCCCGCGCAGGACAACCAGCACACCCAGGACAACCAGCACACCCAGGACAACCAGCACGCGCAGGACAACCAGCACACCCAGGACAACCAGCCCGTGCAGGACAACCAGCACACCCAGGACAACCAGCACACGCAGGACAACCAGCACACGCAGGACAACCAGCACACCCAGGACAACCAGCCCGCGCAGGACAACCAGTACACCCAGGACAACCAGCACACCCAGGACAACCAGCACATGGGTGTTGTACCCGGCACCAGGTAGGAAACCCTGACCCCACACACATCCCCACACAGGGCCCTGTTCGCTGCAGGCACCGTCTGTGATTTCCGCCGTGTGGCTTTGTCACAAGCAGCCCGTGTCCCAGGCCATCAGGAACACGGGAGCGCGCTGTCAGTGGAAGTTAAAGCCTCGTAATTTTTGCTGATTGAAGCCGTAATTATTTCAGTATCAAACACCTAATCGTATTAACCTCCACTTGAATACAGCTTAATCGGGTTTACAGTCAGAACACGATATCGCCAATAAGTCATTTGCCTGACATTAGCATTTCATGAGTTAACAAAGCTCTATTTGCACTGATTATGAGAGCTCTCCCTGCCATGAAGTTGTTCCACTTTCTTTTGCAGTTTTGCTAACTCTATGGCCCCATCTACTGGATAGCTTCAAAAAAGGCCTGAAGCAGCAGGAATCTTCCCTGTACTTGCAACTATGTCTACAAAACTAACTTATTGTGAGAACTCTTTTTTAGGCAAGGTGATAATTTATAATGAATGCAGAGGCTGAGTCCGCTTCTCTCCTACTGTTTCTACAGGAAGCAGGTGGATTTAGCTGAGCAAGTGGAAACTAGCTGAGATTCCATTTGAAAATCTTAATAATTAATGAATGGCAGTTTTGTACACTGATGTTTTTCCTGTCATATGGCTAGGAGCCAGACAGCACCTTTCAAAACAGGAGTTTATTTTCTGTGGATGAATTTTGCAAGACACTGATAAAACTTTGGTGGATTTTTCTCTATCCATATTGTGGAAGTTCTTAACGCCTTAACTGAAATGAGGACCTTTTTAAATCAGCCCTGGTTAAACCTGTGATGCCAGATCTTGTTTCAGAGACCTATTTCACGAAGCTGCTTGAGGAAAATAAAATAAGAGTAACAACCGCCCCCCCCACAACCAACCTGCTGAAGCCTTTTTCCAAGGACATTCGCTGACTGATCCGCCAGTGGTCTAAGTCTGTAACTTCCAAGGGGATTCAGGAATGGTTGTGAGTGAAATGCGCCCGACCCAACCTCTGCTTTCCGGAGACCTTGCCATTTAGGAGTCAGTGATCACAGAGTCCCGGGGAGTCCTACTGCACTCCTTGCAATTTTACTATCATTACAGATCTAGCATTACGCTTAATTAGTGTCATTAAGGAATATTTCAGTCCTTTGCAAGCACACATAGTGTATATAGTAGCGTAATAAAAAGAAACAAGGAAGAGCCTAAAGCAAGAACAGGGAAGAATCCCAAAGAGACACTACTGAGTCTTATCAGGAGTGTGCAGAAGAATAACTTTTGGCTTATTTAAAGTCTCTGTGAAGTTTAGGTTTCCTCAGGGTTTAGTGCTGCCTGAGGACATGTTTCAAACTTCTCAATTTTAGAATTAGGAAATGAAGTGGGATTTCAGTGCTAAATTTTATGTCTTTTTAAAAACTCCTAAAAATACTCTTAAGGCAAATAAGGTTCCAAAGGTCTGCCTCATGTTAGTTTAGAGGCATTGCCTATCTATATTCTTTGGAAAATCCTACTAAAATGCTTGCAGTAAAGTTATTTGAAATATTTGATTTTTATACAGGTATGTAGGGATTCTTAATCTGGATTCTTAATCTAATTTGCAGGCCTAAACGCTCAAAGCTATACATCATTAATTTAATTCGAAAAGATCATATGTTTCCCTTAATCTTCACCTGTTTTCAAGGATTCATGCACTGACAAACAAAATACTCTGCTTGAATAGCTGTCTGTCATATTCATAAACTCATGCATGATATTGAGTTATACCTGCTGTGATTTGGTGTACGAAAATTACAAGCCATGGTGACGATTAGCTGAAGAGCTGCAAAATATTCCCTACTTGCATCTTCTAAGGTCTGTATTTACAGTTTTCACCTAAAATCTGTTCCTGTTTGCTTCTTCCTCGTTATCCAGGACAACAATGATAATCAGCAAGATTCTCGCTGTAGCTCATTAGACCAGATGTGGGTTATGGTCTGTGCTGCTAGTTGAACTTGAACAAACAGCTAGAGGACTAAATCAGATTCTTTCTGCATAATCTCCCATTAGCTCATTGCTTAATCAGTAAACCTAATCAGCAGCCATTTGGGCAAATTAAATTAATGTTTGTCTGGTTTGGGATGCAGTCCCATTGAGAATACAGAACTGTTCCCAAATATCTATTTAATTAATTATTATTTTATAGTGAAAAAAAATCCAAGGCAGATTATACTGCTAGTGCCTGCATAGAAAAGGGGAAAAATATTGCAGCGAAGTGGCGGAGCTGTTTACAGCCAGAAGAGGGCAATCTTGTTTAACTAATGCCTAATTTTTCATGAGGTGGCTACCCGAGCTAAAGGATAGTTTGTCAAAAAAAGGTAACAGCCCTTCAGCCATATTGGGGTTTATCACAGATACAGTATTGCTCAGATACAACTCGTTAGAATTATAATGCTGTCTTGCCACCCCAAATAAAAAAATAAATCTGTATATGCAATGCAAAGCTCTCTGAAGGGAAAGGAGGGCTGGGAAATATGGTATTTTTTAGGGCTGCAGAAATATAGATGGGAGATATAAAATAACAATGCCATAATTTTTCAGACTACACTAATACACATGTTCCAAGCAACATCACAGCTCTACAGGCACAGGTGCTATTCTAATATTAATAAGAAGCAGTCTTGTTGCCTGGAATAACAAATCATGGCTTAGAGCACAGCTGTGTGGTGCACTGAAGCTGGATCCCAGTGGACAACAGCCAGGGTTTCCCACTGGGTGCTCCATGCCCCGGACCGCAGAGCCGCAGCACGCAGGTGGCCCTTCACTTGCAGGTGACCTTGGACCAATCTAAACCCTTCTAACTTGGGGTTTGAGCATCACTTGTGAGACACGTCCTTTTCTAGTAACTCTTTATATGAGCTACAACTAATTTAAAACTAAAACCGTGTGCATCTTGCTTTGCATAAGGCTGAGCGAGTATAAATTCCTTCAGAAATATGTGTTTTACATGTACTCACATATTTTTTCTATAGCATACACATTATCTCCTGCTGGGATTCTACCCTCGCAGTGTGGCATTAGTCCCAAAGCAATCGTTCTCTCTCCTTTCCAAAATGATCTTTTTTTTTAATTCTTCTTCCCCAGAATGAAGGCTGGAGATAGTTATTCTATGTAGCACTTAGGGAGCTTACCAAAGCTTTTTTCAAGTTTACCTTCTCGGAGACACGGATGCATTCAATTCCCCCAGCTTTTCTCCAGAGGCGTATTTTCCTTCCTGTTCATTGCAGTAGATTCTAGATGTATATAGAAAGAATGAAATCATTATTATACAGCAGAATTTTGAGAGTCTTGACTTGACATCCCTGTATGGATTAATTATTAAATACACCTGATCCACTGGAAGGTAGAACCGTATGTTTAAATCTCACTGGAAAAGTTACAAACAAACAAAAACTCCCTGTGTCTTAAATTACAAGAGCTGTTGAGAGCTTGTATAAGAACAAGCTCAAAATGAAAAATAAAGTCTGTACTTGCTACCTGAGATTTACAGCGAAGCAGCAAGCGAGAAGCTGGGCACTTTTCTAACATCTTGTCTACAAAGGAAAATGGGAAATAATTGGTTCACTCTTAAGCTCTCAGTAACGACGTATGAATTGGCCAAGCATCTATTTACGTAAGAGCCTATTAAAAAGGTGTATTCCATAGGAGATCTTTTGTAAATTTTGTTAGTGCTGAAATAATGCCATTGTCAACTAAAGCAGGAATGTGTTGGGAGTCATCATGATTGCTGCTCCTCTGTGACCCACATCTGGATTGTACCCCGTGTGCAGCACCAAACTCAAACCCTCGGGCTGGCACCGGAGCAGAAGGCTGCGCCTGTACCAAGAAGGTCATTTTGCTCTTAGAGACGTCCCAACTGCCACTTTGCAAAAGCAGGAGCTGAGCTCAGTATTGTTCCTTCTCCTTTTCTTAATATTTGGTGATTAGCAATAATTAAAAATAAATCCTTTGAAAATTTTCATTGAAAGAAAACACTTTTCAAGCAGGGAGTCTGGATTAAATAATGGTAGCAATATTTGACTGCCCCCAAAAAGGGCATATTGGCTACTGGACCCAATCCTCCAAAGCTGCGTAGCAGATCCATGTCATCCACAGGAGCCTGGTTCAAATCCAAGCGGTCTCCAGCTAATGCAGCTCACAGGGCTATCTCCTGTCCTAATTAACCAGGAGTCTCAGCTGAGCTCTCTGCTGGATTTTAATTACAGAGTTATTAATTCATAGGGAAAAATTGACAGATGTTTCAGGTTGGTCGTAACAAATTAAAAGGCAGGTGCTTGGCATAAAAGCTCAGAAATGATTAAACAAATGACTCATGGATGTTTAGCTGTTTTAGAGTGAACAGCATACACAGTGGTATTCAGTATGTTGCACTGCAGGGTCAATTCTAAGGATAAAAATAACAATAGCAGCAGATTTTGCTCCTCCAGTGTTTAAAAGGTAGAGGAACTTATATATTTGTGTTCTTAATTTTGATTATAGCTGGATTCATTTTACTTCTCTTTCCTCTAAAGTGGAAAAATCCAGTATATTCCTAGATCTATGTTCTTAAATCCTTACTTGAGGAAAAAAAAGTATGATGCCAAGGTAAGTGAAGGAACCAGTAACGAGAAGGTTAATCTACAGGCACTGTTACTGAAACAGCATATTTATAATATGAAATAAAAGCCCAGTATCTCTTTTAAGGAATGTCAATTATTGTCATAGCTCTACTAATCACTTGAATCACTTCAAAGAAGCTCACAGAGCTACAGAACCCTATCAGAATCCAGTCATTTTGCAGTTTGCTTCACTACCATGTCGAAATTATCTGGGGACTTTTACTTGGAAGCTTTTCTTGGTGCATGATGTGGCGCAGCTGGTCACTACACAGCTCATCAGTGAAAGCCTCATGCTTAGGACCGTCCAGACAGCCTTTGATGCCACGGGAGAGGGCTGCTTGTTTTCCATTTCATCTGACCTCTAAACTACTACCGAACTCATTCCACCCCTTCTCATGACAGAATTTATCCCTAAAATATTTTCCATCTGCTTATTCCTGGAACTGGGTCCACAATGAATATTTCTGCTCTTACTACTTGGAACAGAAAACTACAGCAAGGGCACTAAGATCACTGCTCACTCGACCACTAACACTTCTACCTCCCTTACTTGCTCTATGGCTATGAAGGTACCTAATTCTGCAGCCTTGTCTGCAGGGCAGACCTTTATAGCCCAGCACATCACTGCAGAACAACCCCCCAGACAGCCCTACCTGCATGGATCACAGATCAGACTATTCACTCCCAAGAGCTCAAGCCTTCCCACCATATTCTCCTGTAATGCTCCATGGGGCTCAGAATATCAGCAATTATAAATGACAGCATCTATTAATCTTGGTTGCTTATATGGTCCCCATTGCTCCAGTCTCTGAATCCCTCCTGCTCCGCAATGCCTTCGCCCTCACAATTCCACACTGAGTTAGTGAAGCAGCCACAGAGACAGGAGGAGCTAGAGTCATTCATTTCTCCAAAGCCCCTTTCTCAGTGTCCATCCCCAAAGCCACAATGCCTGAAACACGCTCTGCTGCAAAATAATTTTGCCTCCATTCCTACCTACAAAGGTCTTGGTTGCCACTGAATCCAACAGGCACATTCCTCACCCATACCTGCCTCCAGCTGCAGCTAGACACCAGGGGCTCCTTTGTTCACATAAGCAGGACTAGAGGATCCTCCAAAATATCCTGGAAATAACTGAGGATGTTGAGAGTGCCAATTTCTAAGCACCTGGCTGTGGTGCTTTTCAGTTTGTGTTTCGTTTTATGGGCCTCTCTCACCTTATGCATTGGGTAGGAAGCCTAAGCATTAGTGTTGGGATTCTAAACTTTTCTCCAGGCCAGTAAATTTTATTGCACCTAGAAATAAGGAATTTGCCCGAGGACGTACAAGAGATCTGTCTTAAATCAGAGGATTGAGCCTAAGCCTCTTATATCTTAGAGTAGCAGCCTAACTGTTGCTTGCAGAAGAGCTACACTACATTACACCAGCTAAGTGTCTGGCTCAATCACCATTCTGTGGATTACCAGAGGGTAGATTAACTCTAGCCTATTGAATCTTTAAAACATAAAATAAATACCTGTTAAAAGTTCTGAACAGTTTTCTCCCAGCAAGGTTTTGAGGCATCTCCAGCACTGTCTCAATTCGGTGTCTATACATATGCATAGAAATTGATGGTACCTGCACCTACACAGTTGCAGAATGAAGTCTCATAACATTATTTAAATTTAATGAAAAGCAATGTCACTCCTGACATCCCAAATAAATTATGTTTTTCATTGCTTCACACAAGTATGCTGAAATGCAGTTAGCATTTCATCTGCTATGCAAAATGCCCCCAGCTCCTTTCATTTTGGAATTCTCTAACCACCCATAGACAATAAGATGTGCATCTACCATCCATTTTCTGATTTTGTGGGGAATGAGAGCTGAAAGTAAGGCAGACAGAGCCCCTCATGCAGTGGCTTGTTACTTATTATTTCTTTACTGTGAGTCCATGCCTATCCCCAATTTAACTCAGCAGAATCAAATCTATATGCGGCTGCATCTGCTAATACAACACTCACAGCTCAAGGTCACTAGCTCTAAATCAGCATTCCCTTTTTAACTGGTTTCACTTGAATGGTTACAGATCTCAGATACTGCTTAGCCTCAGCTTTGATTCAGTTAATTGGGCACCATCATCTTGTGAGCAGGATACTTGAGCTCCAGCTGAAGTCTTGTTGTTTCTGTTGCTCAAATCTCTTGCACAAAATATGCAATATAGTGCACTATCATGAGCAGAATTCTGCACAAGAATATGTACATTACTACATTTCAAAATGTAGCTTTAATGAGAAGCCTAAATGTGCATTTGGACCCCCCAAACCAGGATAGATCTTCTGCAAGATCTCACTGTTAACTACAACTGGCAAAAATAATAAATTCCGTAACAGCATTTTAGAAGTAACTTCCCTTCAATAAGCAGAATGTTTTGTTTTGCTGCACAGAAGATCCAGTGAGTAAAATCACTGCAAGTGGTTCCTCATTATTTAGAGCTTGCTGCTGTAACAGCATGGCTGCTAGAGCTTTGTTTCCTGGAAACTGGCACTCAGGAGACTGCTTTCGTGTTTTGTTGCCTTCTCTGTTTAGGATTAACCTTCTCAAAAACCCACCTCTCATATCCATCAGCTTGCTTTCCAAGACCCAATCTTCTTTTTTGCTGCCATTGATCCGGATTTCGGCTCAGCTCTTGCCAAGCACAGCTACCCTTCTCACAAAATGCTAATGCCGCCTTTGGAGAGAGCTCAAAAACCCTACTCCTTTGCCTGTCTGCCTTGCTTGCTTTCCTCTCACATGCTTTCCTTCCTTCCATTCACTCATCCACACAAACGCTTCCAGCTTTACAGGAAACCCAGTCCTAGAGCAGACAGGAGTCGTGTCTTTATAAACACTGAAAGGGGACCAGGAATGTGAATTTGTACAAGCTAGGCCTGGAACTTGAGCCTGGGGAGTGTTAATGGCACTGAACTTGTTGTCTGCACTTCCACCTGTTCAGTTGGAGACAGATGGACAACTCCAGCTAGAGAAGCTGAACATCTGGTTGCTGGTAGTTAAACAACTTCCTAAATATGAAGACTTAAGCCAGTATTCACCTTCCTCACGTACTCTTCTTCACAGAAGCTGCACAGCCAGTCCTAGGTATTCCTCTGTAGATAAACCAGAGATAAAGGCAGGGTTAAACACATTGCCTCAAACTACAGAAATGCTCCTACTCTTCTCAGCATCATTTCAGTCTGGTTGGGCTGTTAAGTGCCACTCACAGCTGCTCTGCTCCTGATGCTGCACAAAGCGACAGCGGAGCCTCGGAGCGGGCGCCGTGGCAGCTGCGTGGGTGCCCGCACGGAGCAGGCGCTTCCCTCCCTAACCCAGCTCCGTGAGGGGGGTCCAATCTGCATCACTATTAGCCAGACAATTTGCACATATCCCTCATTATCTCTTTTCCTAATTGTGATAAATCCTCCTTAAATTAGCTTTAAAATGCCACTGCCTTAAACATTCCCTGCTCCTGTTTTGCCTCATGGGATGGCAATGTTTCTCCAGCACCAGGAATTACTATTTAATAACTTGTCTGTTTAACTAAGATTAACATGAAGTCTTGTAGGGATCACGTATACACAAGTATTAGGATAGACAGATCCCTTGCCATGAAATTTGCAGAGAACCACTGTGTCAACAACTGCAGCACAATCGCGGCGGGTAATCTTGCACGGTGCTGCACATAGGGAAGACGTCTGGGCTTGAATGCACTTTGTAATTTAAGAAAAGGATTATAGGTCCAAGCAGTAGCATTACCAAGCAATTAATGAAATTACTCTTTGGGGATGGCTCAGTGTACAATCTTAAATATGTTGAAAATTAGCCACAACCCCTTAAGGAGTCCGTATGGAACAAAAGCCAGTTTTAAAGCCTGAACTTAATAAAATAATGCAGAATAAATCTTGAGACTGCTGCTCCAAAAGTACCCACAACTCTTTTTAAAAAAAGAAAAGCTATTTGAAATTAGCATTTTACCCAATACACCTACTTCTTTATCTCTTTATTACTTTTGGGTTAATATTTTACCACTTATAATATTATTTCAAGAGTGAAACATGTAAATATCATAATTTCCCGGAGTGATGGAAGATAAAACACACGCAGCCTGCACGTAACATGAAGCCCAGCTCAAAGCAGCCAGGCACGGCCCTGCATTGCTGCAAGCAGGAGCAGTCCGGGTCACCAGCTAATCCTGTGCAGGGGAAGGAGGCACCGCTGCTGGCGTCTCTGCGAAAGGCTCTTTTGCAGCATCATTTTAACTGCCTAGGGAGCTGACTAGCCCTAGAATGGAGAAAAACCCAGTCACTGATGCTGAACCAGATTCCTAACCTGTCATTTGGAATTTGCTGTGCTTACTGGCCTTTTGAAACTATTCCCCGAGTAGCCAGGGGAGGATTTAACAAACAGATCTGGATGAAGCGGTGCTGGTGCCCAAGAACCTGAACCATCCTTGGAGCCCCTCTGCCTCTCAGCACTCAGGATTTTCTGCTTATGAATTCACGAAGATGCTCTGTGACAACCACACAAAACTCCCAGATAGCCTTAAAGGAAGGTACTTCCCAGCATAGGAATGAATTTCACTGTATCCTTTTTTTTTTTTTTTTTCCCCTCCTCTTTCTCTCTCTATTTGGTTTATCATGTCCTAACTACAATAGACTGGCCACTTTCCAGTGCTTCATTAAAATGAGTCTCTGTATTTCAATAGCATCTGTCAGACCTGGTTTATTCCGTCTTCCTTTCATCCTGCCTCTAGGGAGAACTGTGTGAGACATGAAGTGCTTGGCTTTAATTTGTAGGGCACACACAGCTTTTGTTTGTATTTTGACCCACTCCTCTGTATTTTGTGAGAAAAAAAAGAAGTCAAAGGCGCTAGTTGCTTCTGATGTGGGAGGTGGAAAGGTGTGTGGCAATCATTTACTCTTAGTACTCGGCTTTGCAGCCTCAAACCAGTAGCTAAAAAATCTCTGCCTTCTGCCCCAAAGACTTAAAATTACTCTGGATCAAGAAGGATTTGTGTCAGAAGGACAAATGCATGCAGGTGAAATGCTCTGCTCAAGAAGCTTAAGGTACTTTATAAGTCATAACATCATCTTGCAGGAAATGTTCTCCTGCCTACTAGGAAAGACAGGGAAGCTGGGAGTTTTGGCCCAATGTCAGAATGAAATAGTCACTACTGCCCAATTTGACACTGAACCATTTCTAGGAGACCACGGTTAACATTCAGTGTGATAGAAGTACCACTGAGTCTAACCTGTATGAAGCTTAAAGCCGTATCTTTATGTCTCCAAACATTTGCCCTTTATCTGAATGGAAAATGAAGCTATGTAAGTCATTCTCATTTCAAATCTTCTCCAGCAGATCATGTTAATTAAAGATGAAAAAGCTCTCCCAGAATGCTGGGTCTGTGCCTCTGTAGGTGAGCGACGTAGTTCATGCAGTATTTCTGTGAATGCTGCAGTGAGCAGCGTTTGTTCTGCAGGACCATTTCCCTAATGGATTCTATTTGCAAGAATAAAATCAAGAAATAAGTGTGGAAGGTCAATGTGTTGACTTTGAGTTTCAGGACCTTTTATATAACTTGAGAGTGTCTACTTGTAATGGAAAGAAACTTACTGGTACTTCCTACTCATATGAGAAGTAAGTCAGGAAACTGTAGACACATTGGGGAGTCACAACAGTAAGAACCCAACTTCAGAGAGAGAATTTAACTCTGCCTAGACTGATGTCTAGAATCAGCAGAACTCCAGCAGAATTCTGTGTCAAATAGCACTGACGAAGAAATGTAGTTGGGTTATTTGCTAAAGAAATTGGAGTTCAAGAAAAGGCAGAAAATTTTATTTGCCCAATATCTGATAGTCACCCATATGCCAAGAGGCAAAACCTCTTGCAAAACACATAAAAGAGCAGCTGTATTCCTTAATGGCTTAATTTACCAGTTACTGTTGTTTATTTTTGACTTGTGTAATGCTGAATATTGATTTTATGCACCTAAGGTGGTAGCATCTCCATTTGACAAGGCTAATGAGTGTTTGTCTGCATACAGAAGCCAAATATTGTTGTCACAGGCCAAGAGAGATAATATGAACTGCGCTACCATCAAAGGGGGAAGCTGCAGTTCTCTGGCTACACCCAGCATTGCAGCCTGGTGTTTAAGAAATACCCAGTCCTGATTGATAAGTGTAAAGAAAAGCGCCTTAGAACTGGGAAGAAAAATGGAAAGAAATGGATATATTGAGCAAGGTATGGAGCAAGATGAAAAATTGCTTTGTGCATGCAAGCCCTGGGAAGACATACAACCACCACACAGGCTGTAACATGCTCCACTGTTTGCCACAGACAACAGCAGGACTTGGCCTGTAAGGAAGTCACACTCTTTCTCTAAGGAAAATCATTGCAAGCCTGTGGTTTTTGCCACGGAAGAAACACATGGCCGGCCCATATTAACATCCTTATTGTTACCTACCTTTCCGTGACTAATTTAGGTCTGTGACAACTTCAGTTAATCTTCCTCTGTTCCTAAGATCATCTCACACCCTAAGCAGGCTGTGGAACAGAACCACTGCTGTGGTGGGGGTTTTGTGCTAGAGTGTTTCACTAGATAAACTAGGGTGAAATTCCCTTGCATTATTTCACAGTATGACCTTTCCAGCAGACAGCCCCAATGATTTTCAGTCAATGCTCCCCCTGCTTGATTTAGAAGCCCATTCAGGAGGTAAAAAGGCCGGTTCTTCAAGGCAACTCATTATCCCACTGCTCCAATCTGATGGGCAACAAATCTGACCTTTGTTATAGAGATAGGTTGTTGTGTGGAGTAAAAGTTCCCTTTGAGCGACACCGGGAACACCAACGCTCCTGGAGACAGGGACAGATTGGGGGCAGAGGGTGCTACCAGAGGTCCATCTTGGGCTGCTTCTTGAAAACCTGTGTCAGAACTTGTGTGATTTCCTTATTTTAACAGATGGGATTGAGTCCTTGAGTCTCAGGTATCAGGTTAATGTCTTAGGAAAATCAATAAGCCCGAGGGAATAAAGACAAAAAAATAACGCAACTTAATTCTTATTCAGTGAAGTGGGCATTAGGTGAAAATAATAATAAAAATTCAGTGGCCTCCTGCTTAGATGTAGGAATATATTGGCCATATTCCCAGGCCTAGAATGAAAACTGAGCTCTTGAAAACCTGACTCCAGTCAATGTTGGTGAACACATGAAAACTGCCCCATAACTATGTGATAAATTCAGCCCTGACAGAACATGTGCTAGTGGGTTTAGGAGTGCACTAATTATGGCAGTGTTCAGTGGGTCCCTATGCAGAAAATTGATTCTGAGCATAAAAACGGATTCATACTATTTCATACTAATGTCATGTGACTTGGTATACTGATTATTATTGTTCTCAGGATTTTTCTTCAGGATCAGGCAAAGAACAGAAACTTGCATAATCCATTTTGAGAAGTTTCATTGATGAAACAACAGTATTGCCCAATATCTATCAGAGTCCAGAACACGTAAGGTCACCAAAAATGTTTATCTATTCCTGATGCAACTCTCTCCACTAAATCAATGTGTTTCTATTCCCTGCCTTCCGGCCAAAAGGGTAAACAAATGAACAAAAAAGACAAAGACTTCTCTAGTGAACTGCTGGTCACACACCCACCCTGGTGATAAAGAAAATCTGAGATTTTTTAAAAAAAATCCTGTTCTAGATTAGTCCCAAATTGAAGTCTCAGCTCCAGCATGTATGTATACAAAAGGGAACAACACTCCAACCAGAAAGACTAGTTTTGGGTCAGTGAATAACCTGGGAAGGGAAAAAATGAGGATAATGTCCTTGCTTGCAATCAGGCAGAGTTTTGCTGAAGATAATAAGATGCCACAAGCACTTCATGTTTTGCTGAACTGATTCAGAGGAATCTCATCCATCTTTATTCAGGAAGTGCTCAATCTTTTCTCAAGCAGTTTCTCATTTACTTTCTACTTGGTGAATCAGCAACAAATACAAGTTCAATAAACTAGGTTAAATAGCTGGCAAACATCCACTGGAGAGGGACAAATGAGCTGCACTCAGAAGAAGGCCTCACCTTCATTCCTGCGAGCAGAAAATCTGCCTGGTGAAAGCCTGCAGCCCTTTACGTGCCTGTTTTAAACTTATTGTTGCTTTTATGCAGCTCCTAGCCTCAGGGTGCCGGGGAATGAGGAACTATTTCAGTATTTGGTGCCACTGCAAAAAGTATCTACAGGAAATATTTCACTTACCTGCATGAGGAGAAGATTAGGAGAAATCAGCTGGTGAAACCTCTCTTGCACACACAGACCCGCACTGAACCCACTGTAGTGACATCGCTGTGCCCGCGCCAAGAGCGGAGACCCTGCGCAGGGTTCAAAACACAAAGTTACCTAAAAACATTTCCAATAGCCTCCCATGCTTACAAATTGAAGCTGAAGCAATTGAAGAAAAAAAATTGCTCTGTATTTATCTGTGGTAATGACGTTACCAAAAAGAATGGTGAATTTTATTATCTATTGTTCTTCTATTATAAAACTATATATTATTCTTCTATCTATTGATTTGCACTTTTGGCAGATCAACGTTTTGCTACACAAGTCAAGGCATGACTTGAACTAGAGGTACTCACTAGAAGTGACTTTTAAAAGCAAATGCCATCAGCAAGAGCCCGGGAAGAGTGGCACTTCTGCAACATCCCTTTCCATGTAACACGTTCACTGCAATGAGACATTTTACTGCCTGCACCGTCCTTGCATTTTTTTCTGAATCTGCACACTGAAGGCTGATTTGAGAGCTAGCATATGCCACCTAAGCCAGTTGTAATGATTTAGAGTGACAGGAACCATGAGCTTGCAGGCTGATTACAAGACAAATGGGTTTTCCAAAAGGCCCTTTGGAAAGGTGATACAGGATGCTTCAAAGTTAGCAACGATGAAAAACAGATTCACTCTTAGTGACAGAGTACTCAGACCTGCCAAGAGGCTGCATAATCATTTGCTGCTTTCATACAGTCAATATCATAAAAATGGATATATTAGAATGAATGATTTAATAGGCAAGATATCACCTTTGACATATCTCATCTTCCTGGCTAGAACCACGCACCAAATCTGGCTTGGGTTGATTCTCATCCTTCTGAGTTAGGCATGTTTCCAGCCTCCTCTATTTACTTAATAGAGTTGGTCAAACCTTGGAACTTCTGTTCTGCAAAATGTTTCAAAACACATTTCAATCTGCATTGAAACAAACACATGGGTAAAACCCAAGAAAGTCTTGGAAAGAAAAGAAAAGCTGAAAATCATTGGCTATGAAAATGTACTATTCGGTATTTTATTCTATAGTTTTGTCATCTTGCATATTTCTATATCATTTTATGCCAAGCCAGTAGCAGTGATTCATTATACGAAATTGGAATATTATAGATTCAATACAGAAGCATTCGTCTTAGTGACAGGAAAGGATCTTTCGGGTCACTGAGCCACTTCCCTGCAACTACAGGAAATCACATTAAAGAGTTAAGCCAGAAAGATCCGCAGAAGCTTAACTTCCTCCAAGTGTCTACCCTTGGAGTTACAAACCCCTGAACACCTGACCAATAAAATTAAAACTGTCAGAGCTAAAAAAAAGCCACAAAACCTGATCTATGTTGTAAATCTACATTCACAAACCTCAACAGTGCACTAGATCCTAGTGCTAGCACAAACTTTGTGAGGTTTCACTAAACAAATATTCAGATCACAAGTGTCTGGTGTGCTTAAAGCCCAAACTTATGCACAAGATATTGATGTCCACGCATGGGTCTTCTCAGCAGGCTCATTTAAAAAAAATAATAATTCCCTAGCAGTCTTTTTCATCCAAGCTCCAGTGACGTCAGTGCCCTCCCTGCTGTTATATAGTGCACTATGAGCTTGAAAACGTTGCTTCATGTCTCCAAGAGCGACATTTCTTGGTACTGTCTGCATAAGAAACATGGGAATGAAAGGAGCTCCCTAGAAGTAACAGATGGCAACGTCTCTATTCTCACAGCAAGGCAAGCTGTAAGAAAAAGCTATTGGGCTGCAAAGGCTGATAATATAAATAGCACCATTGTACCATTATTTTTATTCCTTTGATATTCTGTAAATGAATTGGCCATAGACATTTTACTGTGTTTGATTAGGGTCTTATTAATACACTAAAACGAAAGTGCCATAACGTGTTTCAGGGAGCTCACTGAAGAGCTGGTATGGAGTATCTAAAAGCAGCTGCCAGACAGTTCAAAAATGTAACTGCTTTGAGGTTATGCAAAGAGCCAAAGAAAGTGGGTTTGTATTCACCATAGATATTCCTGCAGGGGCATAACTGAAGTGGAAAATGTACAGAGAAATCCTGAAAATGAGGTGCTGTAAAAGCATTTGAGATTATGGAAGAATTGTGAATGGAAACTCTTTCCGAAAGTATTCAATGAACTTGCATTCAATGAATTTGGTAAGTTTTATCTTCACAATTAACATGAAGTTGGAGAAAAGGAAGATGAACAAAAAAAGAAAAGCAACTGAAAAACACTCTCTAAGCAGGAGAAGCAGTATCAGTAACCAAGACCCTTGTGTTCTTTGGTTGGAGATTCTATTAAAGTATCCCTATAATCTCCATTAAAGGAAAAACAGACCCTTTGGGCATCCAGAACTGAATTTACCATTTGATTTTCTGATGGTGACAATCAGGAAGAGTTACACTATTTGAAACTAAGTATCATCTCAACATCAAGAACTGCTTAGTGTCCTTTAGAACAGCAGAGCGCCCATCAGAGACAGTTGCTTACCTGGAACTACCCTCACAGGCCCCCCGAGCATCGACGGCACAACTCCAAGCTAGAAGACATCTGTGTACAATAGCTTGTGTCCCACTGCATTTGTAGAAGTTCTTTTCCTTAATACGGTTCTTCCATACTTTGTCAACTGAAAAAAATAACAGAATTTGTAAAATAAACAAAGGGAAGCACTGACTTTGATCTGTCATCTCATCCTGCTGACAATATATCCAGTTCCAAAAACTAATTCAATACAAATATCCAGGAAAATGTAAAGCCAAGTATTATATCACACAATCAACTTAGAGAAATGTAAGGGTTAGTTCAAACAGAAAGTGATTTCTCATTCAAATGCTTTGGAATGCTTTGAAGCTTTGTACAGTTCTTTGCTGAGGCCAAAAGAAAACTTTTGGTTTGGACGGAGTTGGCTGCTGGTTAGTGCCTATTTGTAATGCTGCTCCTCAATATAGGATCGGGCAAAAGGCCCCTTCCAGACTCAGAGATCTCTGAGCAGCAGAAGGGTAAGTCTGTCTATGTGACTTGTCTATGGACCTGGCCAGTCAGGGAAAATATGAGAAGAGAAGCATGAAACTGCGGTTTCACAGGCGGCTCCTCCATACCACCAGAAGCTGCTTTGGCAGTTTTGAGGCTGCCAGCCAAGCACACGCTTAGAAGTACTTATAAATATATCTGTACTGCTGTCTCCTGGGTCTTAAGTTGCATCTTTCTATATGCAAAATGCTACGAGGTAAAATGCATTTAAAAATGTTTTATAATTATGAAACATGAATGTCTGATTAGGAGTGTAATTACGTTGCCTTTCAGTATCTGTCAGCAGCAAAAAGCATTCTCATAGGCCAGATCATAATATACCTGAGCCCTAAAGCTCTCACATTTTTCATCTGCCATTTGAAGGAAATAATGGAAATCCATGTTTTAATTTCTAGTATTTTCACTGCCTGTTCTTACAGACATTATGTATTTTGGGAATGAACAGCTGAATCCATCATTCTGTCTGCAATTGAATCTCCAGAGGCATTTTACCTAAACCTTGCTGCTTTTTTCTTCTCCTACACAGCCTGGCTATATTTTCCTTTTCTATTACCAGGCTGTATATTAACAATAAGGACATTAACTCATAAAAACATTCACTCAGTGGGGGAAAAATACACAAAGAGAGTGCATCCAACCCCCTCCTGTATTTTGACACACCACTTAGTAAATTGTCTTGCATTTTAGGAGTGAGTAATCCTGGCTCTGAACAACTGCGAGGGAAGTAGAGGCTATTTGAAAAACGTGGAACAGGCTGGAAACAGAGATGTGCATCAGGGCTGTTTGAAGAGCTGTCAGAACCAAGTGTGTGAGCTCAGAGCTTTACTTTTGACTGCTGAAAAGTGGGGGGCAATGCTCACCCTGCTGCTTTCTTACCCCCTATACAGGTGATGGTGCCGCTGCTGCCGCCGGGGTAGCACGCACTACGGAGCCTTGTCCCTGCGCGATGCTCCTGCTGCCTACGCACACGTTCCTGCATCCCTGCACAGCCCCTGGCGCTGCCCTGGCTTGCACTTCCCTCCCAGGGCAGCTCCTGCAGCGAGTGAGCTGCTACCGTGCCTGGCAATGGGGATGACTGAACACGATCCATTTGGCTGCTACTCATGTTTCTCCCACTCACTAAATTACATTTAACGATTTCATATGTACCACCTCGCATCTGCTACTGCTCATCCTTGCTTTTATTCTTTATGCCAGGGCTGCTATCACACACAGCTTGTTTATTTTGCTGAAAACCTTGCTCTGGACTGCACAGAGGTTTCCAGCACTTCATTTCACTTGATCATCTCAGATTGAAGGCTGCAAAGGGGATGGACACTCTTCTTATGCCTCACCAAGAATCAATGGATCACATGGCAGCAAAAAGAGCAGTTCACTTATTTTAACGTACACAGTAAGTTCTCCTTTTGCTGCCCAGTACATTAAAAACAAGACTCTTGGTTGCACAACAATTTGGTGGAGTTTGTACCTGCAATGAGAGGTCTAACAGGGCTACAAAACCTAAGGCTGTCTACAGCCTCCCCTTGGAAATCCCATTCCACATTGAACTTGCTGTCTTTTACTACTACTTATAAGTACCAGTACATTCAAGCAGCTCCCACATTCCCCCTGCTTTCACCCAGCTGTTACTGTGCCTATTATAAGGGCGGTTTCATCTTCAAGGAAGGGCAAGAGGCAGGGCAGAAGGCAAACAGACGAGCTCCAGGCAACATCACACTGTGGAGCAAACAGCACGAGACTGCTCAGAGTGCAAAACTTGGCCACACTGAAATAGCTTTATTTTAGAGGATGGCTTCTTGATCAGAAAACCTATTAAGGAAGCAGGATTAAAAGAGACCAAGAGAGTGGATACTCATGGAGATAGCTTTGCACTCCTTGGTTGTCTACAAGATTGTAGCTGCATCAGCTCATCTGCTCCCATACATCAAGACCAGGTACATGAGTGCAGGACTGCAACTGCGTTAATGCATCTGCATCTCCAGAAGGGATCGATCTTCCACATCCATGGAGAAAAGTCTCAAGAAATATAAAACTAAACCAAGATGCTACTAAGTGGCAGAGTTTTTTTTTAACAAAGAAAACAGCAGAATCTGATGGAAGTTTGTCTCAAATCCCGTGTTAGTATTAGCACTAAACAGATGTCCCACATTCTGAAGAAATGGCAGGTTTGGCACCTCTTCACGGTTAGCAAATTTAATTATGGCTTCAAATGCAATAATGGAGCAACCTTCTTCAGCTATAATTGGATCCGCAATTGGCACAGCCTTTCCTTCCCTCACTGTGCCATATGGGCAACTGCAGAACAAGGTGCTGCATATGCTCTTGCTGAATTATACTGGGTCAAATCAGGGTCGGATGGAATTATTACTGAAAGGAAGGGAGGGACAATCAAAAATGAGAAGTGGTGATAAAACTGCTGTCTTCTTGCAACAGCAGCTTCTGCGACCAAACTCTGCTTGGGATCCGATCGGATGTTAGCTCCAATAAAACAGCTCCTTTAATTAGGAGCGCTCCCACTCTGTCTGCAATAATAGCATGTTCCGGGCATGAGATCAGCAGAGGCAGAAGAGCTGGCATTGTCTGAACACAAGACGGTCCCGAGACAGAGCTGGAGAAAGGAAAATAACCCTTTACATATACCCCAAATCTGGAGGAAGAGGCTCCTCTTTTCCCTGTTTTGCAGGGCCAGTTAATTATATTTCAGATTTGGAAAAGGGAGGAGGGAAATTTTTCTGTCAAAAGTAAAGAGGAGTAAAACGAAAACAGTGGCTACCTTCTTATTTGGTTGCATAAAATACCCACTTTAGGCAGGTCAGGTAGCAATGTCTATGAGTGAGACTGCCTGACACTTCCCATTATGAGCTTCTCGTCTCTGTTTAATAACTTTGCCAGACTAAAGCTACTTGGGCTGAAATTTCCCTTGCTGAATGACTATCTTTGGCCAATTTCATTGGGAGTGTTTCCATCTACGTGCGTTTATACCTAACTGGGATGGCTGGTCCTAATTCAGAGCAAGAAAAAGCAATTGGTAAAATAATTGCTCCAAAAACTGCAGCAATGATAAATGACCTCAAAATAATCATTGGGTCATCTTTGGTGACAGAAGTAGAAAAACCCTCAACATGTACAATGCAGTTTCCACTAACAAAAAAAAAATCTGAGGCCAATGCCAAACTGCCTACCTCCAACCAATGTCAGCAACATTCATACGTAACGTTTCAACATCATTTGCTTTTCATTTAGCAATATTCTGACACACACTTTCTTTTTCTTGCTGAAATTAAAGGAACTTTAATATTTAATTAATGGGGTCCCCAAAGCTTCTTATTGTAGCCTCTTCTAGAACCGTGCCCCTCTTCGACATCTCTTAAGGCGCTGTGAACCGCAATCCATTTATGTTATTTACTATTTGAAAGCCGAGTTTTCAGCCTTGACACTGATGAGAAGTTAATTACTCTTATCTTCCTTTTTCCATACTTCTTGCTTGGTAATTTGAAATTATAACTATTATAGATTTAGAATAAAACATGAAATCACCGCAGATAGCGCTGAGACCAGAATCAACACAGCAGTGAGGCCGCACTACACCGCGCAGCAGTTATCTTAAAGAGCAGGGCAGTTGACTCGGCAATTAAATAATGTTGCCATGGCATCAGCTACGTCCAGGAAACCACACGGTAACACTAATTACACAAGGCACAACTGGAAGATAGTTAAGGGCGTCTGTTGCACTGCAATTTGTTTTCTCTATCAGAAAACAACAGAGGAATTTATAAATATTAATAATGATTTGCAGTACTTAGAAGTATGGAAAGCGGCTATGCTTTTCAGGGAAGAGTAATGAATTCAAAGCACTATTACTTTTTACAGCAATTTCTGTCCAGGATTACAAGGCAAGACATGACAGAGCCAGCACCCTGCAATCCTTAATTCCTTTTGTCTGGAGAAGGATCAGCGCTTCCCCTTCAAACTTCATTTTTGAGGGAAGCAGCAACCTTCTTCTCACCAGGGACTTGGCTATGATTGAGCCTGCCCTGTCCTTACACAGACTCACCTACTCCAGCAAGCAGAGAAGAGACCAAAATCCCGGAATGCCGTTAGCCGCCATGGCCACCATCATGCAGATGGTTCCATCGATGAGAGGGGCTGCAGGGCTGCCGATCATGAGGTGCCCGTGAGGCTATAGCAGCTCTCCAGGGCACTCCAGAGCTTCACCTCACAGATGAGGTTAACCTGGCACTGCAGGTGGGCCTGGTTACCCACTTGAAGAGCTTCTAACCTTCAAAACAGCTGCCTGGAAGGCTCCTGCAAGGAGGGATCATTTTTGTATCATAAGGGATGAGGCTTGGATTCACGCCCCCTCTTTCCCTACTTTACCTCTTCAAGGAAAAGAATGAGACTCCAGAATGACATATTCTCAGTTCACCTCAGGAGGAAAGGGAAAATCAAATAATGAGCTGAAAATGGCAGAGTTTGGAGCCAGGGCACCTCGCAAGCAGGCACATCTGAACACTCTCACGGCCGGGTCTGCAGAGGCTGCATGTTAATGCCGTCCTTGAAGCAGCACGAACAGAATGCTTAAAACTCGGCATGAACAGGAGCAAAAGTCGGGAAGATACATTTCATCATTACCGTATCCGGATATAATATGCTGGGAAATAATTCAGTACCTCAGGAGAGAGCAGGAAGGCTGCAGTGATGCCCTGGTTGCCAGTCGAACCCTGCACTAGCGCTTCCATCCCTGCTCCGAACCCCCTGCAGGGCCAACCTCAGCGCCGCGAGGCCACCACACGTGTGACAACTGTCACCACCGCAGAGCTCGGCCCCGATCCCTTCTGGAATTCCGGACACGGCTTCGACACAGGCTGTGCTGACGCTGCCCAGGGCCGCCAGCCTCGGGGCCATCCTCCTCCTCCTCCTCCTCCGCGCGTGGGCGACAGCCCCGGCGCTGAAGAGCCGTCGGGGCCGCGGCGCGGGGCTGCCTGCAGGCACCAGGCGCACCCAGTGTCGCGCTCGTGTTTTTGTTATGTCTGTACAAAGAGTCGGTGCATTGAGACTGATGTGTGGGAACACAAATAAAGCGCATTTTAAAGTGCATTTCTTGGAAGAAACGTTCTTCACCCGAGAGCTATCCCTGACGCGGAGGTTGCTATGGTGAGGACTTTCGCGAACAGAGGAATAAGGAGGACTCTCCTGGGCAGGGCTATTCACCGGTTACAGTGACTTTTGGGCAGCCATTAATAACGCCGCGGCCTCCTCCTGTGATGTTTCAGGAAGAAAAGACACTGCATGAGACAACATAAAGCTGAGCACAGCAGCCGTTTTCCCCCTTGCTCCTCAGCACACTCGCTGTCTGCCCGCTGAGGAGGAGGCTCATCCAGGGCACGTGCAACCGGCCGGGCAGCCTCCCTCAGCAGCGCGTTGAGCGCGTCAGAGCCCATCACGCGGCCCTGGGCTCCACAAGCCCTTTGTCTCCCTAGTACATTTGCTGCAGAACCCGATAAAAGCCTCTATTATTACCAAAAACGCAGAGGCTGGAGCGTTCCTAGTTAAATTACTCAAAATGATGAGTAAGCATCAGTGCCTGTGTCATTTGTCACTCGACTTCACACGAGCTCAGCATGTAATTCCAGATAACCTTCCCCAAAGTCTCCTGCAATCTTGGAAAGCTCCTGCGTCAAGTTTCCAGCCATAGCAATGCAGCAGAGGAGTTTTGTGCCAGGCCCTGGACTCTTCACTCTCTTATGAGGCTTCCTAAGCTTATAAAGGAGCCTGTAGTTATTCCGAGGAGAAGGGGGGATTCCCTAACTCCTCATCCTCCCTAATGAACAGGTCTTACTCTGCCTATCAGGTGCAGCTGGGGAACAGGGAGGACTCTGCAAAGCCACTTGTTCTCTACTCAAGAATAAGATGAGAACAAGTACATGAATTCCTCTTAACCCTCCAAAGCCGTTTACAGCTTGCTCATGTGCTACAGCCAATCTGCTCATCAGCAACGGCAAAGATATAAAATGCAGAGCAAGATCCCCAGAGCGCAGGGTCCTGCGGGAGCTCCAAGAGGCTCCTAAGGAGGAGCAGGCTCAGCCCCGCTGCCTGCAGCCCCTCCGGGCAGCCAGGCCGCCTTGGTGAGCACAAGCACCAACAGCTCCAGCCTCTGCTACAGCTCTTACCAGCCTGGCTGCGGTGCTGCATGTTCCAATAGCAGCCATCACAGCCCTGCAACCATAAGGGAAATTAGCCCTTCGTTAGGCTGAACTTCACCAGCTTGGGCTGAGAAATCACCTGGAGAAGAGCCCTGGACTCGCACCTTCCAGAGGTAATTTGGGCTCAGTGGCTAACGCAGTAATATCACGAGGCAATTTTTCTTTGTATTGCAGCAGTATCCCATTTGTATGAGCAAGTCTTATAGAATGAAAGATGATCATTTATTCTCATTTCAGTAGGAAAATTCCCTCTTCTCATCAGTCTTTTATAACACTGACAGAGCCTCTGAAGACAAAGCGGCACTAGCACCTGCTGAAAGTCCATAAGAAGAAGGCAAAAGAAGTTCCAGTGGCTTTTTGATTAAATTCTTACAGACAGAAATGAAAAATAATACGCTTTCTTGATGCCTAGATATCATAGTAATGGCTATATTGGTTATTAGAAAGATATTCGTGTCTGAAACCCTTCTGCAGATCTACTCTAGACAACTTGTTTTACCTCTCCACTCCTGTGCCCAAAGAGAGAACCAGCCCAGCTTATTCTGAGGCACTTTGGTTTAAGAAATGGGAGTTTATAGAGTTTTACTTAGGAGAGCTAGCTCATAAATTCAGTATTTCAGTTGGCAGCCCTTGGCAGAGAGCATCCACTCCATTAAATCATGCTGGGCAAAACCTGTCATTTTGGTGAATCACGAGAACTGCTAATTCTATTATAACGTGCTTCTATGAGAAAGGTAATTCAGGGGAAATTTTAGTTCCATCCTTACAGCGTCCTTCACGAGATTATGATCCTTGCTGCCTTTCCCTGTTGTCTGCCCAGCTTCCAGAGCGGCTGTTAAAAGTTTCAACAGCAGCAATTAATAAAGACAAGCAAAGTATAAATCCTTGCAAAACTCATCCCTGTTTTGCTGCTCCCCTGGCTTCTGGCATTACAGTCCATCATCAGAGCATTTACTAGTATGCAGCAATGCACAGGGGCTGGGGTTCAACACTCGCTCACGGTTTAGGACCTCAGGGCCTCATTCTTCTTGCTCTTGCACACACCCTGACACGCACATTTGGAGTCAGTTCAGGGTAATCAGATCACTACGGAAAGCAGAAACTCACTGACACTGGGGCTTGCTTCACTATCCGCTCTGGAGGAAGGCTCTTCCACGTGTGCTCTCCGTGTTATTTACAGATGCATGACTGTGCTTTATCCATTACTACAGCCTCCTTTGAATTCATAGTTGCAACCTAATTTTAGCCCAATAGCATACAATGACAAAAAGAATTACATGGAGAACAAGTATTCTTATTTACTACGAACAGAAGATCTCACAATCCAGCGGGGAAGGGAAAAGAAAAAAAATCAAGATGCCATAACACACCCTTAAAACCAACTCAAGAGCAGAGCAAACAGGACTATCTCAACAGGGCACATGGAGTTGACTTCTGTAGTTGGACTTCTAGCAGGGAGTGTTTAACTTGCACTTAATGTTCTTTCCCAAGAGCTTAGTAGTAACTTCTGTTTGACCTTAATGGTTCTTAGATGTACAATTTATGTGAAAAATCCAAGAAATTTTGCCATGTCGCCACCACACATAAAATATGTAAATCTTCTCCCAAATAAAATACATTTACACCTTTAAGGTGATGCTAAATGAATGCAATGAGATTTGATGAATTAATCCACTTGCAACAGTACAAATGATGTAATTCAGTATCAGCACATTTTATGAGAAAGCGCACAAGTCCAAATTATTGGCAATTTCAAGCCCATATTTTAAAAGTACATGATTTAATTCCACGTAAAGGAAGAGATAAAAAGCAAATTTGTTCTTTCTTCCCCTAATGAAAGAGTACTTTCAAGGGGCAATAAAGAAAACACTTGGCTGAGATCTTACTGCAGGCTGTTTGGAAATGGCACAAACCCTGTTCTTGATTCATAAAATCTTGCATGTGTTTAGATGCTAAAGAAGTTGACACCAGGTTTTGTCACCAGTGTTTGCAAGACAAATTTATCCATTTTTGCATTAGCAGATGTAAATTACCAGAGGCTACTATTAAGCCCGAGTAAACATGTGCTGCCTTTTAAATATTGCTGCTGCTGCTGTAACAGGTCAATGGTATAATTATAAATAAATGTGTGGCAGGAGAAGGGGGGACACGCAGGGGACATAAAGCAGATCACAAGGACAGCCCTGCACTGCCAACGTGTCTGGCACATAACAACAAAATACCCGGTCTCCCTGACTCTGTCACCATGCACCTAACACCTTGATGGACCCGCGCAAACAAATTACATCTGTGTTGAGTAGACCAGAACACACACTGAGCCGTGGAGAGGAAACACAGCGTATCCTGGGCTGCAGACTGCCCCACGTTTGCTCTCATGCCCTGCACGTAAAGAGCCCTCCGAGACAGACCTGGCTCCGGACTGCGCACGATAAATCCAGAGCCACACCGGGAATCCCAGCTCTCCGCCCGAGTTACTCCCTGTCTGCACTCGCATGACCAGCAGCAGAATCTGACGCTTAATATATGAAACACTGACATTTAATGCCCAGAAGGAGAAATTCCGTTATCTACAGCAACTGAAATAACACAGTGCAGCTTGTCATACCCAGTCCAATTTGTTCCATAGTTTTTCAGAGACACTAGGGAAATATTCCACCCTCCAGTTCAGCAACCTTCATCTACAGTATATATTGCCTCTTTAAGGAGTTGCTAGGTGGTGAAGAAAAGGAAAGAAGAATAGAGACTTAAAACAAACCACAGGTTTTCTACCATGGCTCCCACCAACTTCTATAACAGAATTTAAATCTAAAGACATTTTCTCTTTGAGGAAATTTCCAGTCTTCTCTGCTCTCTTCAGCTATGTTCTTTGGTGCAACTCTGCATCAAAATGGCGCAGAATTAAATTGCTTTAAATTTAAAAATTTAAGAATTAATTTAAGAATTTAATTAATTTAATTTAAGAATGTAAATAGCCTTGCCTTGCCTTAACATTTTCTCGAGCCCACAGGTAACAGGCTGCCTGGGTTATATTTTGACATCGCAAGCTTTGTTTCTCAGAACTTAAAGTTCTTGAATCCATTATGCTTTCTCCACACACAAACAAAATTCATATCCTTTCAACTTAAATTACTGCTAGATGGGGAGATGCAGAAGTAAGTACACAGAGCGAGCACTGTGGGTTTCACTCGGTATGTTCGGAGCAAAACCCAGATGGAGCCACTTTCAGTACCCAGCAGACTCCTAGAAAATTACAGCCACGCCGCTCAGCAGAGGTGATAAATCTCCGTGCCGCTGGCCCCAACACCCACGCTCCCTTTCCCCACACCAGTAGCTGCACAACCCAACCAGAGGAGCAATCAGGAAGAAAGGAGCGGAGCAGCTGCCTTGTTTTACTGGGGGGTATTTTGTTTCATGTATCTTCAGACAAGCCAACAACAGCTTTCGCCTTTTTGAAGTCAAATCTCAACACGAGTCTCCTTGCCAGCAACGAAACGAAAGATGTTGCGTCTGCCTGTCCACGGGGCTGGTACACGGCCCCACTTAGGCCCTCTCTGCATGAAAGGAACCCTTAGAGCACAGGAGAGAGGTTGCTGATGACGCACAAACCCCAGAAGGATCCAGACCACACTAATTCAAGCCATCTTGTAGCTAACAAGGAACAACTATTACTATGAGTACTTACAAATTGGAAAAAAAGCTGTGGGAGGAAAAAAAACACAACCAAAAAAACAACCCAAACCAAAAGCTTTCTGCAGTGATGCAGAGCCCGTGCCAGATGACAAGGCCACCTGCCTCCCCTGGACGGCTTCCTCGAGCAAATCACATCAGCAGGTATCAGCTGGGCTGGGAATGTGCCACCTGGCACCACGCTCCACGGCCACCCGATCCTCCTGGCACAGCTTCTCCTGTCAGCTCCTATCTCGCGCTGAGCCTTCTCCATGCGCTTGCAAATAAAGTCACGTTCAAATTTGGTATGACATGACCCACAAGAATCCTTTATAGTCAAAATTTGGCAGAGAAAAAATGGCTTTTTCTGACCTAATGATTTCCCTCCATTTGAGGTGAGCAATTGCGCTGGGAGACCTTTGCATCGCACAGCATTTTTTTTTCCTCTCGTATACACTGAAGTATCCCCATGCCAAAAAAACCCAAGGAAACAACAACAAAAAACCTACCAAACCAAATGAATTTAAATCCAGCACAGCATTACGTGATAACAGCTAAAATGTATTCAGTTCATTTTGCCTCTGCCCAGGCTCTGCTGACAGCAGGGAGGTCCTTTGGGATTCTGCCCTGCACCTTGCCAGGACCCCCCCCATTCACAGCATTAAGTAGCTCCACGTCGGATCTGATTTAACCTACCCTGTGCTGCAGCAAAACTGCAGGAGCTTTTGCAACATTTGGAGAGCTGTGGAGCTCCAACCATAAGTGCCATCCCACATTCACATTTCGGATATTTCCATGCATTGATGTTATCTCCTGGTGGGCACATCTGCTACCTTTATGGCCTCAATGCACTACCGTGGAGAAGACATTACCTGGTATTTCTGAACAGGAACTACTAAGGGAGGAATGAAGGCCTCCTAGTCCGTGCCAAGAACTGTAAGGATCTCTTTATGCTGGTAAGAAAGCCATTAAAATGCATGGTCTCAAGATGAAAGTGTCTTGGGCAGAAATGAATGGTGCTTCGAAAGCCTGACCTTTAAGTCAGCAAGCAGCAGCTGGGGAAGGAATTTTGTTTCAAACGTTCTGCTATGAACTCCAATATAAGAAGCAGAGCGTAAGATAAGGCGAGATAAACTTAAAAAGTCTGCAGTTCTCACAACTGATGATGATGTTTGTCTAGTAGACATGCAGACATCTACTGATGGATGTCTTTAATCCCCTACACAAGCAGCTGATTTTCTGGAGGCTGCAAGTTCCCCTCTTCCATCCAGAAGAGCTGTACTGCAAGCAGAAGGGGTGAACAGGATCTCATGATTCAACAAGACACTCGGACTTGCTTGATAATAACCAAAGGGCCTCAAGAAGAGTATACATGTATTTAAAAAAAAAGGAACCCATTTATCCTTCAAACAAGGCTTCTTTTCCAGCAACTACCGGCTTCGCAATAAAGCAGCTGTTGATTGTATTTCCCCGCCACCTCCTTTTGTGACATGCAAATCCAGTTCTACGTAGCTGCACGTGCCCTTCTCAAGCCAAACCCTTTCCAGCTCCAACTCAGCTCAGCTCGGCTGTGTGCAGAGGGGACCCTGGGCATAACTGGAACAAGAACAGTGCTGAATTCTCCAGACCTGTCTCCACACCCCGCAGACATCCTCATGCCTACAGACATCCTCTCCTCTTCCGTCAGGGGTCCAGGACAAACAGGGCTCTTGCCTCTCCAACCCTGCACAAGCCAAACAGCTCTACCTGTGTCCCCACTCCACTTGTCTCACCGGGATGAGATGCTGTTGGCTGTCAGGGCAAGGCTACAGTGACAGCCAATGTCCCCAGCCCAGCTCTGAAAAGCAGCTTTATTTAAAAGCTGCAATTGCTGCTCAACACGACTGATCCTCACTGTGACAGACCCTGAAACACAAAGCTGTCAAACTTGTCACCCGCCATCTAAACAAAGCGCTCGTGATCCACGTGCGCACTCCCCGCCCCGGCACACGACTACAGCTCATCGTATAATCACCGAGCGCGGTCGGAGGTTTGTGATTACTCACTGAGCTGTCAGAGGCTTGAAAAATGCAACAGTCAGACCAAGAAAAGAGGAAGTGACAGACAAGAGCAAATCCCAAATATTTTAAATGGCGAATAAATGCTTCAGCCTGGACTCTGCAAGAGCATTTCTGTGCGGAAGGCAGAGTGGCTGACACCTCTGCTGGCTACTAGTTAGTCTTGAGACCTGCTCCAGATCTCCACAACTTGCAACTTAAATTGGGCAAGATAGTGTCAACACCCTCGTCTTCCAGAAGCAGAGAACAGGTAAGGAGAAAAGACATGATTTACACAAAATGCCTGGCAAACACATGACCCAAATCGGAACCCAGAGGGTTTATGAGATGTATTAACTTAAAGCCTACCCTCTTCTAGCCGTGAATTTCCTGACCACATGCATCTAAAATCCTGTTGCTTTCACTGTATTCATAGATTTTGATCCTTCTGTTTCTTGTCAGCTAATATAGGCTGCCCGCTTAGAAACATAACCTACCAAGGCCTTTAAAGTTATTTCTCTTTCCAATTCCATTTCAGAGTGTCTGGCCTGGAAAAAGATCTGGTTTCCACTGAAAAAAACTCATGGTTCTATCTTCTGACAAAACGCGTTGCATCGTTCAAAAGACCATTTGCTGATGGCCAGGTGTTCCACAGATTTTTGGAGGGGGAAAATCCCTATTTCTAACACACTATTCCTGTGTGCTTTTGATGGACTCCTCCATTATTCATCTGCAGCCACCACGGGTCTGCTGGAGCAGGAGGTTTATAGAGCATCCTCTCAATGCTAAGTAAAATTATAACAATGTCTGGCATCCTGCCTTCCAGCAAACCTAAAATGAAGCTTCCTAAACTGATGCTTCAGAGGGCAGCAAAAGAATAAATAAACCCCTTAGTAATATGTCTAGCCAACCGTACAATGCTTTACACGGTGAAAAACATCTTTCCTGAGCCCAATAGGAATCATTTTGTGCCCTGAAGCATGATATTTGTTTACCCTTAACTTAACATGCATAATGCTAGTTTTGTTTTTTTTTTTGCAGTGAAATTATCCGTTCCCTTTATAAATCCAGCTCTTCAGAGCCCTCTGAAGAAGCTTATGGCATAACTTGGAGAAATAAACTACTGAAATGAAACCAGGAGCTAAATTACTGTTATTTCTCTGAAACTATCTCAACAACTGTACAGGTCAGAGAAAAGTTCATGCACACAAACACGCTTCCTGGGCAGCATTTTGCTATTAACACAGGCATACTAAGCACTGGCCAAATAAAGGAAGATATATTTTATATTTAGTTCCCCTTGAAATGCAGCAATTAAAGTGCAAATAGGAAAAAAATGAAGACCGTGTCTTCAGTTAACACTGTGTTTTTTTATTCTGTGTTCAAGATCACTTGATTTTTGGAGGCTGATGCTAACGAATCCCAAAGGCACCTCACACAGACACTGCTCCTTGGAGCACGAGGGGTCACACCATTAAGCACCAGCATGTTGGGCATGGGTCATATCTCCAGGAGTGAAATTCTACTGTATATTTTAAAGAGCTACAAGTTTACAGAGGTGATGCAGCTTTTATAGAATATTTAAGGACTTCTATGGCAGGATTCTGCTAAATATTAGAGACTTTCCCAGAAAAGGGGATTTATAGCAAAGATTAATTTGTTCTAGCAGCTGCATGGTGTTTTGCTGCCACGGAGGTCCCCATACACAGATTTAATCAAATCTCACATGTTCTTTTTCTCCCATGGGCTGTAAAAGGGCCGCAAAAGCTGCTTGCAGAGGTGAAAAATCTTCATTTTGAAGACTCTAGTGAGAAGAGAAGGCAGAATGAATACAGCCAATCCATACCTGATATGTTTGTAAATATTGATGAGAATGAAACTTGCTGAGTATGAGGCAATGCAGGGATGGGGGATTCACGAGGGCTGCGCCAGCCTGGCGAGGTTAAACTCCCTAAGCTCCTTTTTGCAGCAAATAAAGCCAGACAAGCCCTCCCTGATGACAAATCTGATCAGCCAAATCAAACTCGTGCTCTAGCTGCACCTCCGAGCTGTAGGATCCTGTTTTCATTAAATATAGAGGGAGCCCAGGTAAATTAACTTCAGCAAACAGACCTTACCATCTACTTTGGATATTTATATTAGGAAAAAAAAATTCAAGGAATCAGTCACCTAATTCAAGGTGGCATCACGATGTAAATAGGTGTGATATCCCAGGAGGAGAAAGCCCCGAGTGTGTTAACATGCACTCATGCAAATATTGACATAGTGTCCAATAGGATCCCTCTCTGGAGAGGTGTTAAGAGTATATCTGAGTCTGTGGGGAATTTGGGCTTAGCTTTGCTGAATAAACAGCTTTCTGAGAATTATTCATTCAGATATATTTTGCATCATCTGTAGGAATACTGATAGAGTAATTTGAATATTACAGAAACACCGATTTTATAAATATTCAGCTAGTCTTCTAATGCAGCTGAGGGATAAGACAGGTATTTATAAAATGAAATCAGGAATTATGATAAATCTTGTTACACTAGAAGAAACATTACTCATTTCTTTACAATAATCACACTTACTAAAAACAAAGGCAAATTATTATTTCATATTTGCAAGCATCACCTTCCTCTAACGTCCTACAACATTTTGCCAGCTGGGAGGTTCCCCTGCCGCGAGGTCCCAGGGGGAACCGGCTGCCCCATGCACGTCTGCAGTGCCAGCACCTTCACCAACAGCAACAAAACCAACCCTTGGGCTTTCACCTACATGCTACTGCTTGCGTTGCTTGCTGCTAATTAAACAATTACAGTTTGAGTCAAAAAAAAAAAAAATCTAACTGAAATAAAGGGCAACCAAGACAAATGGAAGTGGTGGTATCTGTACGGGTGCACCTGTATCTCTCCAGCTGTGCAGCTGTGTTTTAAACTAGTGGCGTCAAAACCGCTGCGTGACACAAGGAAGAGCTAGGGACACACGTCTGAGCTGTCCCCTTGTTGCCTGCAGCTCTGGGGCTCAGTGGAGAGGGCTGGGGACAAGGGGGCGACCACCCCATTCGGACAGAGACATCTCCCCCCATGCACGGGGCCCAGCGCCAACCCGCCCCGGGTCTCGGACCTGGCCGGGATCCTGCCCGCGCAGAAACCCATCGGACCAGGGCTGGTCTTGGTGACCCACGAGCAGCCCGCAGGAGGGTTCCCAAAGGAAGCACCGCTAGAGGACAGTGGAAGCTAAGAAATACCTGGCGGCTGCTTCCCAGCAGGCCAGGGGCCGGCAGGATTTGCCTCGGAAGCGCAGGTGGACACGGAGCTGCCCACGGCTCCAGCACCGCGGCCGCTGCATGCGGCGGAGACACTGGGCTGACGAGGAGGCAGCAGGGAGCACTGAGCACCATCCAAGCCGGGCTGCGCTCACCAGCTTGGGCACAGGTGGAAACTCGCTGCTGTGGGGCCGAAACCCCCCAACCCAGGAGCAAGCAGAGCCGAGGTCGGTGCAGTCTGCAGCTGAGGACACTGACAGCAGCAGCACCGTGCGGAAACGTAACTGCTCTGACTCCAAAACACATGAATCAGCCACCAAAGAGGGGCCAGCTGCCTCTTTGATTTCATTTACAACTAATTTTTAGTGTTTGCCTAATAACTGAGTTGTATTCCCAAAGCGAGCTGAGAATATTTTTGCATTCCATTCAATGAGAAGTAAAAGCAAGTGTAATTTCATGGGGGTGACTAACTCTACCATTGCTTGCAAAACAGCAGGGATACAGACAGAAAGATGCTTGGAAATCTCCTTCCTGGATTGCTGAATATGACTCTGCTGCATAAATCCCCACTGGCTGTTAGTCTGAAATAAGTCTGCAAAGTCTCTGTAAAAGCTGTTCTCACAGACCTAAACTTTCAGGTCTATCAGTCCTGAAGCCCATCTAGAAAAATCACTTACCGTATTTTACTGCACTGGAAACTTTGTGCTTACAAGGCAAAACATGGGCAAAAATACATCAGAGCTGCTATGCACCTTTCACACCAATGTGTCCTGGGTCATTCTGCAACCATGGAGAGCTACTCAATATTGCTATCAAAACAGCAGCATTGAGATTGCCAGCAATATTCGCCCTCCCATCCAGAAGGGGAAGGATCTCGACAGAAACGTGCACATTGCAAATGAGTGGTCAAGTCGGGACAGAGCTGGGAAGGCAACGCAGAGCCTGTCCCCTCGATGCTCCGCTCCGCTCCCTGGTGAAGGCACACGCTATATCTGTGTGGATAATTCCCAAGAACTCTGTTCCAGAGCTGCTAGCAGTTTCCTGGCAACTTCGGGCTTTTCATTCCCACTTTCCCCTATTGCTCCTGCCATCCTGCATCTCAGTAGAGTGGAACAGACCCCAAGGGCTAGATGGGGTTTAGGGAAGCGACCCTCTACACCCAGCAGCACAGAGCTCCCAGTTTGCTGCTGCGAACAGCGTGGTGCCTACCCTGCACCATACAGCTCAGGGTACGGAGGCCAGACCTTATGTAGGAAACTTCTGCCTCACGAGGTGTGCAAGGCACTCGGCAGCTTGCTTGCTACGCCTCCTCCCAACCCCGCCAACCTCATGCGAAACAGTTGTACAGCTCCGAAGCAAGAGAATATTGTGCCAATTCCTGTCTTTTGGGCTCAGAGCCTTGCTGTTGGCTTTTAAACCCACTCTAGTTTGACATTTTCTGTTGGTTTGGCAGTCCAAGGGCATGATTTTCAGCATTCTTTAATTGCAGGGTTTTGTCAACGAGCTCATGCGCACGGGGTGAGCAGGGAGCTCATCCCTCACGAGCAGCTCTGCAGAGAGTTGAGCACTGGGAGATACCCGGGGAAACGGGGCTTCCCTCGACGACTGCCGAGAAAACAGACACGGTATTAAAATTCATGTCCTGCAGTTCCCAGGTTTGTTAATGATGAAGAATCAGTAATAAATGTAGAAAAACAAGGAGCAAACCAAAGGGAAAACTGGAGGGCAAATGGGCTTTTTAAAAAAAAAAAAAAATACAGCACAGAAGGACAGAGTCAAGATCTCTTGAACACCGTAACCAACAGATGTACCACGTATTCATTTTCATACTGCATACAACATTAAAGGTATAAACCAAGCAAGAAGCATTCCAGCAAACTCTGCAGACAAGTAGGCACTAGTTCAGGCTCTGTTTCTCAACCTGTTCTCCACAATAGTGCAGATGGGACCTGCTTCCAGTCTTGCTGCCGCATTGCCCTGGAAGTACCTTTGGAAAGGATATCGCGCACAGCAGGAGCTGTATATTTTAACTGCAGAAAGGATTGGATTTTGAGCACCGTTTGCACACTTCTAGCCACAGAAGGGTTCTGAAAAGGCTCATGATTTATGTTTTTTTTTAATCATAAGCTCACACTCAAGAAATGGAAAATGTCAAGTTTGCAAGGTTCAGTGCCTCAGAGTTGGGTATGTGGTTCTCAGACATCCAAACTTAAGGGCAACCACTGAAATTCTGGCACTCTGACATCATAAAACATAAACATAAGGTATTTTTGCAAATGGTTCCTCAAATTAAGGAAAGCCTCTAGTCATCTTACAAGACTGCCAAGGCAACTAGCAAGGCAAGAATTTTTTGTTCCTTTTCAGAACAGATTGTGGCAGCTGCAGATCCTTACTGAAGCACCGGGTATGTGTAAAGCATCCAACACGGGTAACTTTGTGATTAGGGGTCAATAATGCACTGAAAAAAAATGGAAGGAGAAAGAAATGCAATTTAAGTTCATGTTAACCCCAATATATTACCATTAGCGGAAATCCCCAAGGTAACCTCCTTTTCCACGTATATGTAATAGCTTCCAATTTCAGGAGGTCTAGCAAGAACTGTGAAATTTCAAACAAGGACCAAGAAGTGTGGCTGTAGGTAACACATCGTAGTAGACCTTAATACCTCAATTTCTGTGACCTTTCCTATATAGGTGGGTATTATCCGCCAGGGAGAACTTAATAATAATCCTTTCCTTTTTCTTCCTTTAGTTTTTTGCTCCCAAAGACCATTTCTCAGCAAACCCAGGTGATGGTGAAGGAGTGTGACGAGAAGAATGAGCCGCTTCTGAGGGTGATGTCGGAGGACGGGTGCTGCACGGCAGCCCCGCTGAAACGGCAAATGAAGCTGATGTTCTCCATTCCCGCCCACTGTCGAGGTGCTGGTGTTTCCTCCTCACTAACCACATGCTGGAAGCAGCGATCATGCATCATCATCTCCTCTGCTAACGGGCACTCAAGTGTGTAATAAGTTGAATTCCATCTTGTTGATGAATCTTATTCTACTTGTTTGGCGTGGCAGGGTGTTTCTTTGTTAACAAGTGAATGGAGACATATGGGTTTCAGCAGGGCGACTGAAAGGAGCTGTGCTTGGCCAGCGGTTCTGCTGTTTCACCCCAATTTGCTGTCACCAGGCTCTGCACTGACTGCAGACTCGGCGAGCTGGCTGCACATGTCACCCTTTACACCTGCCCTGCTTTGTCTGAGACAATTTTATCTCCCATGGTGTACAACACCCCGGGTGTTCCTTATGGCCGTGCAGGAGTGCCAGTGCTGTATCCCCCCCTGCACCAAGGCACTAAACCTGCGAACACGACTGGCAGCGTCGGCGTTAACCCCGAGCAGCACCTTCAGCTCCTCCTTGCTGCGACTTGCGCCCACCGCACGCTTTTGCATGGGCACGGGGCCCTTCTCCTGCTTTAGCACTTTATAGTCTGCAAGACTGGCGTAAATTACTGCCCAGGGGAAAGAACTGGGTAGGTTCTAGGTAATCCACAAATAAAAAAATGCTCCGCACAGCAAACTGACAGCCCATCAAAGTCAAGTGTTACAGACCCCATCCTTCCCACTCCCCGTGCTTGAAATGCAGGCAAATACACCCGCCCTTGGCCCTAGCTTATCACCAGGCTTCCCTAAGAGCAGTGATAGGCTTCCCCTAGTAATGATGAATGGATGTTTTCCTCCTAATCTTCAACGTGCCTATTGAATTTTTCTCCATTTACATTTCGCAGCGCCTGAAGCTCTCTTCTATTCCCTCCTTGGTGAATTATCTGGGAACTTATTGATTAATGATCTTTTAAGAAGTCCACTTCTACAAGCAGGGTTGTTACTACCAGCACAGCACTCAGACTTCCACCGCAGCAGCAATTTCAGTCCCCGGCGCCTGTCTAAGGGCTCAGCACAGCCGTTTACTTCTGCTCCGCTCTTGCTCGGCTGCGACCTCTGCGGAGAGTGGCCTGAAGGGGCCGGGCCTTGGCACCCAGGGACGGACACAGCGGCACCGAATGGTGGCACTGGCACAGCAGGACGCTGCCAACCCCGCTGCTCTGCCAGGGTTCTTCATCGGACACCCCATGGCCTTTGTATCATCTAACACCAGGTGCCCCACAGCTCCGGCCCTTGGAGAACCATTCCGGACGCTGCTGCTGTTCAGACCAACAGGAAACTCGGAAGTCCAGAGAAGCCACCTCAACAGAGCATCAGTAACCCCGGCATGGGCTCCTCTAACTCTGTTATTATTCATGCCAAATCCCAGGAGTACAGAGGGGCCAAGAGAAATGGGGAACCCAAACGCTGTTCAGCATTGCCTCACGTCTTACACTTCACCCTCTCTTTACAGACACGGCCGCGCACAACACGCTGTGCGGCACGGGACAGCCCCGAGCTCTGCAGCGCATCCCTGTGCTCCGAAGAGCTCCTCACGAGTCACCAGCTCAGAGGGCTCAGCAAAGCCTCCTGCCGACCCAGCCGGGCTCACACCTTGTTCCCAGCAAAGCACCATTTCTTATTTTTCACCCTTGGTAGATGAAACAGGTATGTGCCGAACACTGGGAGCAACTTCTAAAAGACATAATTTTCTCAGCCCATAAATGTCACTTGCTACCGAATTAAGTATTTCCTCACCCCATTTCTGCAGCACTTCAGCATTTTAATTTGAAATACAGTTGATAGAAATTACTATTTGCAAGCAGCAGTCGGGTTTGGATGGAATTCTGAGCTAAGTACTTGCCTGTTTCTTATGCACCTCAGTCCTCTACTGCCTCGGAGTGCAACAGGGAAGGCGAGAAACAGAAATGAAAGCAATCAGAGGAGGAGGTATCTCATAAAGCCAAGACAGACGAGCTGAAGGGTATGATTTGTTTTACATGAGAGTAACCACTCTAAGGCTTTCGTAGTGGAAATTCCCATTGTATGAAACTGATTTTGCAATGCAGTATTTAACATCTTTGGAAAATAAGCTTGGTTGATTCAGAAGAAATGAGACATGATTCCTACAACAAAACCATTCACTTGAAAAAAAATACAACAAAAAACCCCCACTAATTTGGATTTTTCGCAAGGCTCAGATACCTTGCCTTCACTCACGGGCTCCGGCTAAGACCACATCACCTAATACTTTTCTGCAATGATCAAATCCCAAGATGCAGCTGAAGGTCAGAAGCAAAAGTCCTTTCCTTTAGCAGACTGCAGTTGAGCTACCATTTCAACTTAAGGCTCATTTATAGTTGCTAATTTCCTTATTTATTTATAGTTGTAGTAGAAGGGTAACAAATTATTCTCTAATTCATGGGTCACCAGCATAATTGGACCAAATAGGCATTAACTTTTGCATCAGTGCAGATGAAGCAAGCTTTGACCTGCAAATCACCATCTCAGTGGACTCAACTCCTGCAGATATCAACATTATTCTTGTAGATATTGTGTACGTTAATTTGAAATACTTCAGAGAAGGGGCTAAGAGATTAAGAAGACAGTATGAGAGATCTTTAGTCTTATTTGAGAGGTATTTCTAATTAAGTTATTTGAATATGCAAAATAACGAGTTGCTCAATAAGGAGGACTAGGGGACAACAGTAAAGAGAAGAATAGCTTGACAGATCTTTTACTGCCTGAACACAAATGCAAAGAAGCAGGACTGAAAACTACATTCTTGTCACTAGTAAAGAAAACCAGAAAAACAAAGAAGGATAAAAAAAAAAAAGGAATAATTGGAGGTAATGATGGTAATTTGTTTCCTTATTCTGAGATAATTGATCTACACTGAAGATGTAATTATTGTACATTAAAGAGATTAAACATAAGGTCTGAGGCACAGAGTGAAGACAAGCGTGAGTCTGAGATACTGCAATTATGACATTTTGGAAGTCATAATATTTTGATGTTGGCCTTTCAAAATTCAGGGACAATGACAATACAGCGAGCATCATTTCGATTGACAAATACCTGCTATTTCTGTCCTTTTTCTCTTTTCTTCAGACTGCAGTCTTTGACAGAGCGCCTGCTGCCAGCAAGAAGCCAGTTAAACGCTGTGACAGTCCATTTGCTTAGGGATGACAACTGCGCTCAGGTTGTCTTCTTTTGATTGCTAATCACCCTTCACAAAAAGCGACTCGTTTAGTTATTCATGGGGTTCCTGAGCCTCGGGAGTCTTTGCCTGTTTGCATCTCCCCTCCAGGTGATCTTGTGCCTTCCCCCTTACTGCTCCAATATCTGTGACCATGTTTTTGGAGCCCGTAATGCCCCGTCCATCGTGTTGGGCCATACGTGACGTACCAGGCTGGGCAGCAGCAGCCTTTGGTCCTAATCACCCTCTTCTATCAGCTCCCTCCGAAGAGCTCCCGGGCCAGGGAAGCCCCATCCCACTTTGCTATGAATCAGGATGCTTGTTGGGAAGGCACCGCAGCTGCATCCTGCAACACAGCTGTGATCATGGATTTATTAACCAGCAATGCTTACCGCAAACCTGCTATGTTTATTACTAAATCTACTACTACTTTCTAAAAATTTTATCTACTTAGATCTTGTAATGCTTACAAGACATTTAGTCTTGTAAGCTCTTTGGGATAGGGCCTGCCTTTTACTGCCTTGCATGATGTGGTCCAACTTGAGATCTCTCAAGTGTCACCAGGTCATCCCCACTAAATCCTAGTAACAACGGAAGCAGCACACGGAGTCCTTGCTCCATATGGTCTTCAGACCATAGGTGTTTCTTGTCTGCAGAAACACATTTCTGAGGGCCAAAAGGGAAGAGGAAACACATTTCTAAGGGGCAGAAGGGAAGAGGGAGAGAGGGGAATTCCCTCTGCTAGTTCTCCTTGCCTTGCTCCTGAAGCTGCAGGTGCTAATGGTGAAGATGCCGATAGGCACTCCATGAGAACACTGTTTAAATACTCAGCAATAATGAGAAGTAATTCAAAACCCTGGAAGAAAAAAGTCAACATTTGTATTTTGCTGACTTTTATAATGCTGCTCTTATTGAACTTTTCCTCCAGTATCGACTACAGGGAAGAAAGCAGCGTGACACGGCATTGTACGCTGCTGATGAACCGAGGCACAGACCCGCTCCTCTTGTCAATAAGAAAATATTGTGCCATTTCTCCTGGAGAGCTCTCTGACACTTTGATTTTTTGTTTTTTAAAGAAGAGATAAAACGCCCCATACACTATGTGGGCAGCGAAATGGCTTCTTTTGAAATTCTGGAGACGACAAAGCTCCTTTGATATAAGGCACGCGTTCCACCTCTTCTCACCTCTGTGTTGAGCGGTGCTTATTCTTGTTATCTGCCTGGGAACTGCTGCAATATCTACTCTGATTTTACTGATATCATTTACTGCTGCAGTTCATCCAGCCTTGGTTATGTCCACATCTATTAATTACATGAAAAGAGATGTTAGATATTCAAGCAGAAATGCAGGGAGGCTTTTGCTTTGGGGGAATGGACTCTTCGATACTGCAGCGTGGTGACAAAGGGAGCAACATGTCACAGATGCCATTGCTGCCTGGTTCCTAATGCGATAACGAGAGTTATGGCAAAACGTGTACAAAACATCATCAAGGGATATATAGGAAACACATGACTGAGTGGCTCTTAGCCCTTAAATTCCCAGGGTGCTGCCACCTCTTGCATTTCTACATGTACATTTCTACAGTATCCGAACAGCAGATAAATGCCCATATACTGTATAACACCATCCAGGGACACAGGGTTTGACATGCCAGACTAGAAGTGCCTCAAAAGGGGCACAGATTTTGCCCAGATATTAAACAGATAGTGCTAAACCTCTGCCTTGTCCCTTCAGCATTAAGGATTTACATACTCATCGGCTAGGTAACACCAGTTTTGCCTTGACACACGCCAGACCTGCCTCCACCTTTGAGGACTGAACTGCTTGGCCCAACCACCCTCCTCTGTACCTGCAAATCGGCCTTCACCTCGTCCAGCAGTTGAAGGCTCTGCCCACAGCTCCATTCTGCCTCGTGCAGATGCTTCTGTTTAACCCGGCCCTAAACTCGGAGCGTTTTGATCGAACACTTCTAATAACTTTTCAATATCTTGTTTTATAACTAGAGCAAGAAGACAACAGGCAGACAATAACATTTTGGAGGAGGCAGCCGTCACCCCCTCCCGTCTCTCCGGTGAACACGCGGTGCCGTCCTGCCCTCGCTGCAGTCGCTCACCCCAGTCGCCAAGCGCAGATGCTCACCCTCATTTCCCAACTAAAGCCCCGAGGCAGGAAAGCGGCTAGTGTGTGCTATAAACCACCCTGAGCAGCATCTAAATACGTGCTTAAACTTTAGCGCACATTTAAGAAGTCGTCTCAACAGGGATGAGCCCTGTCAGTGCCTCCCCAGCACATCTGCAAGGAGCGAGCAGGGACGGCGGCTGCTGCCAGCGGCGGCTGAAGCCAATAACCCTCCTGCTAAAACCACCCGCGTGGAGAAGAGCAGCTGATGGGTCACAGCTTGCAAAGCCCTACGGCTGCATTGCCCCTCCATTAACATCCTGGGCTTTCTAATCTCTAAGAAAGAATTTCCTCCACCTGTTTTCTACTTACAAAGCTCCAACGTGGAGCTTTTCCATCTATTCAGAAGTAATCCTGCCCAGTGCACTGAGACCTGCTGCTGAATTGGTACCCATTTAAAGTACTTCTTATTAAAAAACAAAACTGGCTGATTACTCTGCGTATCTGCAAGGATGTTACTAATTAAAAATATATATTCTCGGGTCAGGTTCATATTACTCTCTACTTTGTAATAAGGGCAATTCTACATTCAAAGGCAGTGTTTACATTCATCAAATGCACTAAGCCTGTCTTGGTAATTAACAATTATTCAAATCCTGCCCATTATTACTCAAAATAATAAAGAAAATATTTTTCTTTATCATTAGCTAGCTAGGTCAGTGAACACAAGGGCAATGTAGATCTCCAAATTCCCAGGAAACAGAGATTATTTCAAACACTTCTAAGAAAAACCTCTACATCATTGTCAGCTGCATTAGAGAGTCCCAGATGTAAAGAAAGGAGGAAAAACTCACAGTACATCACAACATGCACACAAATAAGGTCCTTGCTTTCTTCCCTTTCTCTCTGTACTCTGAGATCACATAGAATCAATTATAACTATTTGAATAGATTATTTTAAAAATTCTGTCCACTGAACCCAGTTTGCTTTCAAGAAGCAACTCTGCATTAAATATTGATGTGTTAATGTATTTAACATTAACCTTCAAGATTATCTGGACAAGTGAAAATTGCCTAAGAGCATCGGGGCAGCTGTGCTCTAAACAGAAAGCTGACTTTTCATTAGGGCAGGTTCTCTGGTTATTAGAGCTCTGACTCTTGGATGATGGGCCCAGTCTGACTTCCCTAAACAGAGTTGCACAGTTCTCGAAAAAAGGGGAACCAAATCTCCTAATTTTAGCAAAAGATTCACATTTTTTGAGTCCCAAAATGGATGTAGGCACCTAGGCTTGACTCAGGGTCTTGTCTCTGGACATCAGGTGTGAACTAAGGATGAGTTGCTCAACGGGCCCAAGCGCCGTCTGCGCTGGCAGGCTGGGAGATTTGGCACACTCCTCCTCCCGGGATTTCTTTTCCATTGGAAGCTGAAGTGAAACCACCAAGCTCCCTGTGAAAGAGCGACCAGAGTGGCCCCAGCTGAGCAGTTTCCCTCCAGGCTCTCTGGGACCTCTCACCCACCTTAACAGAACAGTGGGAACTTTCCTCCTGCTATCCAACAATTCCTTCTGAATGATGTACGGCTCCATAGCATCTTCCAGAGGCTTCAGCTGGGACACTACAGCCCTTCCTTCCCGAGACACGGGTGCCAGACCCTGTTCCAAGGCACTCAGAGGATCTACCCAGTCAGCTTTACGCAGGGCCGTTGTCCACTCTCATTCCATCTGTATGGAATTCTCAAGGAATCCGATGGGAAACCACCTCTCCTGGAACTGCTATAGGCTCTCCTGATGTTAATCTAAAATCAGGCAACACAGTAATGCAAACACCTTGGGAGAACACTGAAAATAAACTGCCTCAATATAATATGATATATTTTTCTAATAACATTTCTAATGAATATTTTATTTTCCGTAGTGCTGGACTTAATTGGCTTGGAAGATGATTGTCATTACATTAAGGAACAAACAGTTCACTAGAGCTGAAGAATGCAATAATTGATTTCTTAATGTGGCAGTAGAATTAAGAAATCATTATTTTTATGTTCCTAGCCACGTTAAGGAAAGATGGTGTGGATTCAGAAATGCTTCACTTGGAAAGGTTTATTTTGATGGTGTCCTATTCTCCAAATTTCTTTTTCTTTAGCCGATTGGGATCGATGCCCACCTTGCTGCAGCCAGGCCTGCTCTCCTCACTCAGGTCAAGTTGTCTGTCTCGCACCTCTCCAGTAACAACATCAGGCCTGGGGTCTGCAAACACCGGTCCTGAAGGGGTGTCACCTGCCAGGAAACCCCACACTAGCAAAGGACGAGGTGTCTTCTAGCACTTGCAGGGGCTCAGGGCTCCTCCTCGCCAAGCGCGTGCGCAAGTCTCACCTATTCCGATGCCGTGATCGAATGATCCTATGATAGAAAATGGGGGTTCTCATCCGCCTCAGCCTCCCTTCCCTGTGTTTGGGAGCAGAATCATCCCTGCAGCTTGCAAAGGTCATTGATGTCTTCAGATGAAGAGTAATGAGCACTAATATGACTATCATCAGCAGAAAATTACTGTTTCCTCTCTAGCCCTTGAGCTGTGTTAGATAGGGCAATGACACTTAATTCATTTGATGTAGCTATGCAGGAACGATCATATATACACAATTAAAAACATCATTTTTATCAATTATGTACTAGCATCTCAGCTGTACTCTACTAATTAGAAAAGGAAAGAAAAAAGATACTGGCTGAAAATTAATTATGCCAACATTTCTATATTGTTTAGAATCTAGTTACAAAAATTAAATATTTATATCATTATGGTTGCCATTATGCATCCTAATGTGATTGCCTGAGAGAAAACACAGTGAGGAGCTTCAGCATTCAAACAAGTTCAGATTTTGGCTGCTCCTGTGAGCTGATAATGCGGACAAGGATGTGTCTAAATTTGATGCCTTTAGACAAGAACCTGTTCTCTGTGGCGAGCTTGTGACTCCGTTTCAAGCTGCTGAGCTGTCACATTGGTCAGAAAGAATCAAACAACCTTCTATTCAGCTAAAGAATGATTTGAATACTTCAAGGTACTGAAATGGTTCCAACTCTACAAGTCACAGATCAAGGGCTAAATCCAGCGCCTATTACAGGATCTCTCCTCGAACCTGGGTTACCGCATTGCAGGACCAGAGGTTCATTATAAGGCTGAAGTTATCATTTGAGGGAAATTTTTCCACTCAGCTTCTTTTCTGTTCCCACTTATTTTGCACTCCCCTCCAACCTGTGATTTCCCCGAATTATTTTTCTCCATTTCATCTCTTGCAGCCTTCCCGAAGCAGCTAGAAACAACCACTCTAATATTGCAACAAAATGTGGTTTTTGGCTTTTCCGTGTCCATGTTCATCACCGGAAAGTGAATGGCTGCGTGAGACAGGCTCTGGTGACAGCTCCCAGGAACCTGCCCAAGCAGTCGGGACCTGCACGAGTTCCGACTTTGCTCTGTCGGTAACTGCGGAAAGGTGGGCCCTGACCTCACTCGTTGCAGTGCAACTTATACCTGGATCCCACCCTGAGGGCTTCTTCCCTTGCAACTGTTATAACAGCTATAAAACACACCCGCCTTGCCCTTGACTTGGCTGCTCCTTGGTGGATTTTGTTCCTACAGCTTCATGTGTCCGTAGCTTTCCTTAACTTGTAATGCTCATCCTCAGACTCCTGAGACAAGGCTAACAGGACCTACGCGATCTGCCCAGCACACACAGCATTTCCATCCTGCAGATGAGGCCCCGCAGCCTTGGCCATCATACCGTGTGCCACGCTGCTCTGTAACGAACTCAAAAGCTTATCAAGTGCTAAATTACCACAGATGTATGTACACAGATATAAAGTATCATGCAAACATTTCACTCAAACACCGAGTAATCCAAACTTTCGAAAAGACGGAGATCACCTTAACGTGCAAGTTGCAAAGGAAGAAGTATTTAAGAAATCATTCTAGGTATCAAAAATCCCATAAGCACATGGCTAGTGTTAGATGTTTGTACAAACAATACACCAGAGAGAAACGTCTCACAGGTTTGATTCAGATATTTAAGGAGAAAGACAGCACGTCGCATCCTTTCTTCAGCAGAGTTTGGAAACAGATTTTCAAGACATGTTTATCTGAGAGACGCTTTGATTAAAAAAAGAATCTCTGAGCCCATCATCAAATTTTAAACCCATGATTTAGCACTTCCTCCAGCTCCAGCTCGTAGCAAGTGCAGCCTTTGAAGGCAGCCCCTGCCTGCGCCCCTTTGAAGCTGGACACCACCCCCAGCAAACCAAAGTGCTTTAAAAGGGAAGCAACCTGATGGAAACCCTTTGAACAAGGAGCCCTTCAGCTGTGTGAAGTATTTAAGAACAAAGCGCTGTCCCCAGAGATGTAACATCCTTCATTGGAGATGCTAATTTAGAGAACTCTTTCATTTGAGGAATGCTGAGATTTTTTCTATTTGGGGTAGAATGGGTCTATCTGAAAACAGCAGCAGATGGGAATTGGGACAGGCAAAGAGCAGCTACCTAACGTGGTTGGAACACTGACTCTGGTGAGCAGTGGCAGGATGTTACTGATACCGGGCAGTACCAGTTACCTGAGTTTGGCATCGCGACATAAAACCTGACATCTCTCCATAAAACATCGTGACCTCCCCACGGGGAGGTGACTATGTTGGCAGGAGCCCGGGACACCAGGCAGGATCCTGAGGTTCCCAGCTCCGGCTATCTGCAGGGAACAGCAGCTCTGGGGTATGGTGGGGGTGGAAAACCCTGAAAAGTAGTTAAAAATTCTCAGTATATCCTAGAAATGTAAAGAAAACAGCAGATAACAAAAAAGAAAACACATCATGGACATCCCATGGACAGCACTGAAAAAAGCGGTCACAGTTCAGCACAAAACGATGCGTGTTTGTGTGTGGGCATGCAAGTATATATGCGTGCACGTGCAAAACCCTCTCTGCTTGATTCTCAAAATCCAGGAGTCATTAAGCACTTAGCAAAAGAAGGAGAGAGCAAAACGTGGCACGTCAGCGCTATGGAATAACCTGCCTGTCTACGTCAATCTCTTCCCTGCTGTTTAACTTCCTCTGACTGCGACAACCACGCAGGGAATGATGTAAAGGCTGCCCTAAGTTTATAGGTGCATTCCTAGCACACGCTATTATAATATTAGCAGTCATTTCCTCATTGATATCAAAGGGCTGTTTTATGGCCAAAAGGGCAGGGGGGCTGTGGAGCTCCGATCCCAGCTGGGGCTGGTAAACAGCAGCGTCAATTAATACCCGCATTAACCCAGAACAAAGACAGCAATGCAAAGGCAGCCTTATTCTCCCAGGAGTTTGTGTGTGCAGCAACAGAAGTGAGACAGGAAAATGCCTTACAAACCTCTCAAGATTTTTAAATGCTGATCAATATGTACAACCCCTCTGTGCAACATTCTACGTGAGCAACTGCCTGCAGTAAATAGGTACAGCAGCCCCCAGCACTTCATTTGCTCCCACCCTTGTGCCTTTTCAGTTCACTGGGAAACCAGCAGCCAGGTGTTGTAGCTCAGCACAAGCAACAGCTCTAAACAACTCTAAACAACAGATTTTTTCAAGTAGTTGACATGATTTTGCGTGGGGTGTGCAATGAGAACAGGCGCTCTGCTCCGCTGGAGCGCAGTGTCCCGCGGGAAGCATCCCGCCAACGCAACCAGCCAAGAGCCAACCACCAGCGTCAGGATTTCCCTCCATCCTGTCATCTAGCTAGATATGACAGAGAAAGATCAAGGTGCTAGATGTGACAAAGATGAAAGATCAAGGTGACACTGTCCAAAGTGCCCTTCATCCTCATCACCTCTACTTGAGCTACTTGCTAAGCCACTTTCTGCCATTTCCAGTCCAAGCAAGTTCTGGTTTTACACAACTGAAACAGGAGTAATTTATCTCTTGGGGTTAATTGTGCTTTTCCCTTTTCTTTTTACTTTTATTGAAAGACTAACGTTAAGGATAGTGAAGAATTCATAATTAAGGGGATGCTTTAAGCGGAATTTCTGTTTGAAAAGCAGTGAATATCTTCACTAATATTCCACTTTAACAGATGTTCTGCCTAATCTACATTCCCTTTACTCACTGTCTTACCTTTGACCTTTCTTTTGAAGGTATTCTGAGAAGCGAATGTCAGTATTTATCTACCTGCTGTGTTTCCATCTGCCTATGCAGTGCACGAACAACCACAAATTATATTTCCTTTGTGAAAGTGTGAATGACAGAAGCATTTCTAAGGCTTCACATACATGGAACGAGGAAATTTTATCTCCTCAGTCTTGGAGGAAATACGCAACCTGTACCTGCACAGCTGCCAAATCTGCAGTTGGATTTCCAGTGTCTCCACGAGATTTCCTACCAGGAATCTTGCCCGGATGCCTCCATCACCCTTGTTTTACTCATCTTTCTTGACACGCAAAACGAAGCTGGAACATTCATAGCCAGGACTGCCCGAAGAAATGCAGAGCAGCATGAAGCCGTTATGTAGTGGTCTCCTCTGAGAATAGTTATCAAAACAAGGATTTGAGAACACATTAAAATAGATGCAACTTCAAAGACCAGGGAAACACGTCCTGCACTGATGATTTCAGTGGAGCCAAAGTAATTCTAGGTCTGGTCTTGCCATTTGCCTACTCTAAGAAACAGAAGCAGTTTCACGGCCAGGAACCAAAATATGCTTTAGGACAACTACTTACTACAACAAGAGAAAGGAAGAGAGGGTATTTTCTAAAAAAGCGTCAGCTTATTTTTTTGCCAGATTGGCAAAAGAATCGATAGAAATGTGTGCTTGGCAAGCGAAACTCAATCCCAAAATAGAAACATCTACAAAAAGAGTATCAAGGCACACATTTCACACTAAAAAGAGAGTATAAGAATTTATTTTAACTACAGCAAAAAACACGACTGCATGAATTAGGAAGAGTACCAAAGTAGGGTACATCGAGACTTTCTAATGTAGCAGAGTCTGAAACAAATGCCTATGGGACAACTTGGGGAATGATCCCAGGTCTGATCTTCAGAGGTCAGGTAACATGGAAGGAAAGGCACACGTTCAAGAATCTAAGTATAAAAGTGAAAATGACAAAGTCCTCGATTAGTGGATTTTCACTGTACACTTATTTTCCATATGTGCAGGCATTACATGATGTCCTGTTCTAACACTAAGTCTTTCCTGTTTTAAATTATGCATCTCTTGAATTGACCGAGACAAGAAAGTATACAGAAAACTTACAAATTTTTGTCAAGAAAACCTTGAAAACCAGAGTGAACTGTGATCAGCGAACAGTGAAAATCCTGTCATTCAAGGTCAAAGAAAACATGAAGACCTTACTGTGCACGTACCATTTAAAAATGTGTCTGCACTGCTGTTTACCAATGTTCTCATTTGCTAGAGCAAAAGTCGCTGCAAAAATACTATTTCTTGAAGCACTGAGTCACAGATGGAAGCTCAACTTATTTCAAATATTCCTTTCCCTACACAGCTGTGATTCCAGGTTTTTAACTGTTCCCTTGATGTTACTGGGACCTAGACAAGCAAAGGCCTTCGGTATTTAGCAAAGACAACTAATTAGGCAATTGCTTCCTGGATAAAGATGGATCTAGGCACATGCAGTTTTCCCACATTAAGAAATAAATTTAGGATAGTCAGAATAGACTCCCTGCCCTGGCCAAATTCCAGCAATGGCAATTAAATTCTCTTTAGCATCTTCACTGCAGTCTAGAGTATTCTCCTGGACACCCCAGGACCACACAAATTTTACATATCTATTTCTCTCCACTGACTATCCAAAGAGTCTGGACTATTCTGGCTCTCTCAAAAAGGCAGACATCTCATTTTTATGTGCAAATGTTAGGATAAATGAATCTCATCCCAAACTCCTGGGTATAGATAGAATGGGAATCATGCCCAACGTAATGAAAAGGCCTGGCTGTAACTGAGCCCAGGGACTGAAAAGAGGCAATCAGGCAACAGGGGAAATGAAGAAAAGGAATAAAAGGGTCCAAATTAAAAGACAAAAAGAGCATTGTGGAAACCTCATCATAGACATCTTGTATCAAGCATGAGAAAACCTGGTGTGAATTCAGCATTTATTCAAAAAAACAGGGAGTGTACAGTCAACTACAGAATCAATGTTTTGACTAAAACACGCATCTGCTAAAGAGCAACCTTCTTTTCACCCAAAAGTTTCATTTTTCCAGTGATCAATACTACTGAAAGGCTCTGCAAGGTGAGGGGCAGGTTAGCACTACTTCTGCACTTGGCAGAGACCAGACTTAGACACATCATGCTGGATTTGTTACCCTAATCCATTAGCACCACAGGTTTTCAAGAGGCTCATTTGTTAGGCTCTGGCATATCACAGGACACAACTATTCATGACTCAATTACCTGTGAAGAACTGCAGAAGGTCAGCGTGGCTCTGAAGGATGCCAGAAAAAGCAGAGACCCATCAGTAAAAGGAGAGGCACCTGCAGCAGACACCCGCCTGCCCGTGCTGCCTCCGAGAGCGTCTCCAAACTGGGATTACTGAAAGGACAAATTGGAATACATGGAGATACACTGATTACCCCTTTACAGCACCATGAATCCACGGCAAACGCCAAGCCAAAGTGGTGACTGCTTGGCCTGTGCTCATGCAAGTCATTTCTTTAAGAGATCTCTTTCTTCTACCTTTCTCTCCACTAAGGACAAATACTTTGTAGCTCAAATAAAAATAAAATTTATTTCCTGAAACATTTTTAAAAGTAAAAGCTAACATAATATTCAAAATTTTGTAATACTTGTAAAAATTATCAAAATGTCCCTTGTGGATTAGCAGGAAACACTCATACAGACAATACTGCCAAAATTCCCCCAGTCACAGTGCCTCCAACAAGCATTGTTCTTGCAGCCTCTTGCTGGGAAATGGAGCCATCACCGCAGGGAAGAGCACAGTGTGGAAGGCAAGTGGGAACACGCAGCATCCCCGGCATTCTCCATACCTGAAAATTTTGGCATCTCTCAGAGAACTTGAAACACCCTGTTTACAGTGTAGTACCTGGATGTGCCCTAAAAGATGTAGGATTTTCCCTATGACCCATCAGGAAGGAGTTGTCCCATATGACCTCACTTGAACTTTTTGTTCACTCTGCCTCTCTTAACCAACCAAGCAAAGGATCCTCAAATGCCTTTAAGTCTTGGTGCCTCAAGGGTTCACATCACCTGCAATCTAGCCCTAGCATCCAAACAACAACATACTTTTTTTTATTTGAAAAAAGTAAATAAAGTGCACCCCATAAAGCTCACATTCCAACCAAGAAGCATATCTTTACATTCTAAAACTATTAAAGGGTGAATGATTTTTAAAGGCTGAAGTCTACATTGCTTGTGAGAGCGCTGCCTGACACGTGGGGGAAGGGTATCAAAGGGAATGCATTAAATTTTTCTACAGATTAAATCATTATAATGGAAACTACATGAAAGACAGTATTCCTAATGAGGGAAGAGTTGAAAACTGTGTCAGAAATTAGTCATGATTTTTGAAAATTAGACGTTCATTTCACTTGCTATCAAATAATTGGTGCTAAGCTGTCCTCATAACTGGACTGAACCCTAGAAACTGAGCAGTAACGGTGGTCCAAGCCCTCCATGCAAGCGCGTTAACAATGGCAATTTCTGTCAGGATTTTAGCAAATGAGTTATATGACTTCTGCTAATTTGGGGCCTGCTTTGGCTTTTGAAGTTCGTAGCGCTGTTGACTTCAATGAGGAAGAAACCCAAGTGCCTCTCCTGGCCCTTGCATTAATCAGCTCAAAAAGAAATCAAAGGCCCTGCCCAAAAGATAGGTCAAATTTCCAGAGCAAAACTAATTAAAAGAAAATCCTGCTATATGTAGGCACCTTTGGCATCTCCTGCTTCCAGTCAGGTCCTGAAAACACCATCAGCTCAACGCCCAGGGCTGTTCCTCCAGGACTTACGAACTTTTATCCTTCTCTAGCAAAGACATCCCCTGACTGGGCTTTGGTCTCAGACTAACCTAGATTGCCTCAGACCATGCAAAGCCATGAGCCAAATCTCACTCTCCTTGTGCTCCTTCTCTTTCTCAGGGAAGGGACAGAAAGGTTTCTTTTTCTACCAAGCTTGAATGAAATTCAAAAGAGGAATTGTTATTCACATCATTATCTAGCACAACAGAATCCTGAGGTGAGATAAGGCCCTTCTAGGTACCTGTGGCAGGAAAATAAAAACTTTCAGGCAGAGAGGAGCCATTAGAAATAAGGTTTGCGTAACTCTGGTTGGATGAAACGGAATAAAAGGCTTCCTGAGGTCTCCTTAAATCAAAGGAGGAAAGAATCAGCCAAAGTCTTAGAGTCACCCAAGAGCCAGAGAGAAAACACATGCAGTTCTTTCAAGCTCATTTCTGTTCTGGCACCTCAGTCACACATTAACCCCTGCCCACACGTCCCGCTTCGCTCCTCAGCCCTCCCCTCTCGGCTACGCTCTCCCTGGTAAGTCCTCAGCCTGAGCGGACACCCGTGGTGCATCTCACTCATGGAGAGCAGAGGAATAAGCCTCCCACCAGGAAACAGACAAACTTGACAATACAGCAAGCGAACAGGGGGGACTCGCGAGCTCCCCGCGAGCTGCGGAGGCGACGGCACGTTTGCTCGTGCTGCATCCACCTCAGCGTCTCCTGAGTCCACACAGCCGTCGGCAAGGCAGGAGCTATTTCAGTTGCACAGGAACAATATTTCTGATGTGATTACAGCAGCAAGTATTAGGCTTTCAAAAGGACACATCACAAAGCCAAACCAGGTCAGACCTGCCACGGCCAGTTCTCCTCCTCCCTGTGGTTATGAAAGCTCCGAGTCCCGTCCAGCTGTAACTTGGGCCTCTTCTACCCATGAGCCTATGACACAACCTAAAGCTACTTGAACAGCGTCCCAAAAAGGCATGACCTGCATCTGCTCTAGGCCAAAAGAACCAGCTCCATTTCCAGCCTCCCACTCGGAAGGGGCTACCTAACATAACCCATTACCTCTCTGACCGTCGAAGCCCTGCACTGAAAACACCCCACACGGTGCCGTCACGTCACCTCACGGCATCACCGTGGCTCTGCCGAGCGGCCCCGGTGACACCTCTGCCTTTCAGAGTAGGAGCAGAGCAGCAAGGGCCACACAGCAGGGGAGGCCAAGGCCGAGCCCAACCTGCCTCCTCCTAGCCCAAGTTCCACAAGTCCCGGTTTTGCCAAGTTCTGCTCTGTGAAGGGCACCACGTAGCCCTGCGGGAACGCAGCCGCGTGCCAGCAACGAAAAAGCCATCAGTGAAGAAATGGGAACAACAGACTCGTTATAAACACAAGCTGGAATTCCTGTTAATGCAGGTTCCCCAAGGAGAGAAGCAGAATGAGGCTAAACACAGCAAAGCAGTAGTAGCATCCCGGGTAAATTATTCCATCACCCTCAATCCCCACATCAAATTTAAAGCAGGCTGATAAAGGGAGAGCTCATTTCGGAGTGCTCGGCACCCCGGCAGCGCTCGTCTTCATCAAGCTTCGCCGGCCGCAGTTGAACTCCCACACGAGACCTGCCCTTGGAGAGCTTGACTGGATACTGCAGTGATAAAATCTCCAAAACCATCACAGAAAGCTCAGTTCAACAGTCTATTGAAGCACGTGGACCAGGACAGAATTTTGCTGGTGCTTAACATGAACGCAACGTCAGTGAACACATGGAGGAAATGATTTGTAGCCCTGGGAGCCAGTGGTTAGGCCTGCAACACTCGGGAGTGTTTTCCCTTGCTGACCTCTATTAGGATCAGGCAAACAAATTCTTCATCTGATTTTCTAAAAAAAAAAAAAAAAAAAAAAAAAAAGAACACAAAATATGTTAGGCATGTGCCACAGGATAAAAAACAAAGGTGATAATAAAAGAGCTTAATTTTTATAGACTCCAGAGGAGATTCATGTTCCATCAATTCTGAGTCTAAACAACATGAAAACGGGCCCAACCCAGGAGTAAATCCCCTCGGAGCGCATCCTTTCGAGGCAATTTTTCATCTTAGCCTTTCTAGCCGGAGACATCACACATAAATAAACATGTGCGAGTTGCTGCCAGCACGCTCTGCTTTATTAATTTTGTGTAGAGCAAGCTGGCTTTCGGGGAGGTTAATTTCCTGAACTGAGAAGAAAATGGCACTTCACCAATTTGAAAATAAATAATTGTGCGGATACTTCAGTTCATTATTTTTAACTTGGCAAAGTCTTTGCAGACTCGAGGCGCTCTGACGGCTTAGAGAAACGCAGCTATTTTCACTAACCAGCTGCCGTGTCGTGTGTCCTATACCACATTACCTAGAAATTAAGGGCTGTTGAAGTCACCGTGCCCAAGTTCTTTTAAGCCAAGCTGAATTAACCTCAGGAATGAGAGACACTAAAATATAACTAGTGTTAGAGGAAAGGACACAACACACATGGCGTTACAGAAAACATGGCTAAATACCAGTAATGTGCCCACAACGTGGGGAACTTGCAAAGCTCAGAAGCGATCCCATCCTCTTTGGTGGTCCTTAGGGGCATCGAGTGTGCGGCACTTATGGGATGAGGAGCTCTGGTTCGAGGGCTTGGGGTGTCTCCCGAAGCACCCAGGAAGCTGGGACCAGGACACGGACACCTTGAGCGCAGTCTCCACTTCCAAGAATAAGAAAGTGCCATTCATCCCGCGCGGCCCTGGAATCCCTCGTGCTGGGCTCCCAGCTGACTTAATGCAGATGGATGGGACCTGGCTCCGCCGGCACTGCTCGACTGCGGCTATTTTAGAGTCGAGTCTAAAACAGCTGGCGGCATTTCCAAGGTTTTCAAACACAGGCTGTGAAACAATCTTTTAATATATTTATTAACAGTGGGGTTAATCTTACGGAAAGTCCCGATGAAACTATATTGGTGCATTTATTTATTTATTTATTTATGCTAGGAAACAAGTAGTACGAAAGCTTGGAGCTCTGTAAATCTGTGCTGCCAGCACATTTCTTTTTAACCAGTTTAAAAAATCTGATAGAAATTCGAAGTAGCACGCTGAACAATCTGCATTTTTGCAACTCTGAAGAGACAAGATTAGAGAAATAATGGAAGTTTGAAATCATTTAAAATTCACTTGTCATTTTAAGTTTGCACGACTCTTCTCATCATTATAACTAATACCAGGTGATAGGCAAAAGTACATTAATTTATCCATCTTATCAAAATGTTTAACACAGATCAGGCAGGAAAGAGAAAATATTATCTGGCTGCCATGCAAAAATCTCATTCTGTTCTTCTGTGTGCAGATGGTTTTGCACTTCCCACAGTGTTTCGCTGTGGAAAATCTGTTGTGTTCTTGGTATTTAATTTGCCTTTTTGATGCAGTTTTCTCAATTAAATCTCATGCAGATGATGCAGTCATTTACATGCAGAGGATCAGACTTCCTGCTCTTATTGGATAAACTTTAATCTAATCCACAGGGTTCAGATTTAGCTGTGTGATATTAATTAATTTTAAATTTAGCCAAAATGTTTCTTTGGGGAAGATCAAAGGGCAGATGCGACCTCAGATCTGAAGCCTCCCAGGAGAACGTGCACGGGATGACCCACCTGGACCTGCTGAACTGGGAAGGCAGGGGAGGAGGGACGGGAGGACGTGCAACAGGTACCACAGGAGCACAAGTGCCACAAGGAACCTCAAGGACATTTGCACCTAACATGAGGGTGCAGAAGGCCAAAGCTCTACAACTGTTGGGTACGAAAATGGTGTATGTGAACATGGTTTATGTGAAAAGACATGATTAAGACACGGTTTATGTGAAAACTTCATTTTGCCACTTCTCTGCATAATCCTTGAATAATTCCCTGCCACTTTGCTGAATATTCTTTCTTTAGTCCTTTGGTTAATCTTCGAAAAATCAGTGAACATTGCTCTAGAACTCCCTCTGGAACGGTCTGTATTAAGTTCAGTGCCTGGTCTGTAGGATCAAGCACTTCCCTTTGCCTTTGCTCTGAAAAACTACAGAAAATTGGATGGCGCCTGTAAAACTGCTCTGTTTCTGCAGACGCAATGAGATCAGGGGCTGTTTCATGCTCGCTAGGACCATGGATGGGGACAACGCAGCAGGTTAAGTATTGTCCTCCTGACTTTCAACTTGTAACAAATGTCGCTCAGTTTTATATGAAAAAAAGAAATCCATACGGCAATGGGAGAGGGAAAGTCTCTCCCCTTCATTTCCAGAACAGCTGCAAACTACTGAACCTGCCCTTTGCCCTGCAGCACAGAGCACTCAAAGAAGTTCATCTGAGAAGACACCTTGTAATTCTTCTATTTATAGAAGGATTTATTTTTCTGACTTTGAGTTATTCATAATATGTTAATTTAAGTGGCTATCTGCACACAAACAGCACCACTGGAGAGCAGTGCAGTGGAGGGCGAATACAGATTTCTGAGCCTTATCACTGCACTTCTTTGTATCAGGGGCTCATTTAGACAGAGCCCATTGTACGTGATTCTCTTGTGACAACATTAACTGGTCTCCAACTTTCCAGTGCCTGTTATCATTTTCAGAGTGTAAAAATCTCAAGGACTTAAAAGGACAGACAGCAAGTTTGCAGAACATTTCATTAATTTGTGGGAAATTCTACTTACTGTAAGTGTCATGTCTTTGCTGTGAAGACTGAGAACATCTGCCAAATATAATACTGCTTTCTTCCCTCACAGTCTGGCTCCTCTTCTGTTTGACATTGAGGGACTAACCATTAACTCACACTGCCTCAGCCTGAAGAGGCAACTATGTACATATATCTAAAGCTTAAATTTCAATTTGTATTGGAATGTCAGTCATCAGATAAATCCAGACACGGAGGAAAGTGAATAATAAATAGCTCTGTGGGCCAAGAGAGAATAGAAAGCGCCAGCAATAACTCCTTTCTAATCTAGCCCAGGTCCTACAACGCTGCGGCTGCTATTTCTAGTGGACTTTCCTATTGCTCCTAGGCAGAACGACAGCAAATCGGCCTCCGTGCTAGGAATGGCTGCGGCTCATTCATCTGCCTCAGGGAGCTGTATCAGAAAAGCATTGGCATATTTAGACCACGTTTGTCCAAATGATATAATAAGCTCTGGGGTCTGTCAAACTTACCTGGTAGTACCACGCAATGCTTCGTGGGCTGCCTCCTCATCTCACATTTGCATTTCAAGGCTCTCCTTGGGTCCCAAAAGGAAAATGAAAATCGAAAGACTATAAGGTAGCTGAAGTTCTAACCATCATCTTCCTGAAATATATATATAAACTTTGTAATTTAAATACTATATATGTATCAACTCTTTAATTTAAATAATGCCATAAAACTTCTCTTAAATAACATGCTGTTACAAAGCACATGTGTGAGAGTAGCCATAGACCACATCATGCCTTAGAAATTTAGAGAATGAGACCGATAATTCAGAAAAAGAGAAAGCAGTGTTGAAACACACAATTCCAAAGGATTTACAGGACAACAAGACTCAGACAGATCTGGCCACCTTTGCTCTCCCGAACTGGATTCTCCACAGGTTGTCCCAGGGAATTTGTTCTCTAATGGGATTTAAGAGAGACCGAGACGACACGAGCAGTGTAGGGTCAGCAGAGTCACTGCCACCCTACGGGAAGCTGTTAGGAAAAGTCCCATGCAGCCAATTTATCCCCATTTCAGGGCACATTATGAGCATGGCCATTTTGCTCGTTTACTGTTCAGTAATTTAAGTAACTGAATTCTCAATTCTCTCTCAGCCATTCTGCTCCTGCCTCAGCACTGCCCTAATCCCCTGCACTCGGCGAGGTTTGAGCCCTAAGTGACCTGTTATTTTAAGAACCATTTAATCAAAAAACTGAAACGATTATGGCCTTTTATCTAATTTCATAGCATTCAGAGCCTTTTATCTATGCCTTGTTGATTAAATGTTATCAGACACGTTGAACCATAACGTCTCCTTGGAAGTCATTCCAATAAGAACAATGTAAATATGTACTCGAGGAGCTCCAGCCACTGAATTATTGGCATGACAGACAGTAATGTCTTCTTTGCAAGTAATATAGTTAGTGAGAAAATTAGCAGGAGTATCAACTCGCAGGAGCGTGCTGTGCCACAGGCACGGCAGAGTTCACTGAACAACAACGTCGGTAGCCTGGAGTTTTTTTCCTCCTCATGTCCTCTGGTTTCTACAGTGCTAAATTTCACCAGCTCTTTCAGAGCTGCCTGCCTGTCTCTGCGGACAGGGGAGAGAACCTCAGCAGCGAACTCAGACTCTGCCTCATTTGCCAGTGGTTGACCCTAAAGTGGGTCCCATCTTCAGTAAGACGACGTATATCACGTGCAGAACCAGCGAGTGCGCTCAGGACAGACCTCACACTTGGAGCAGTAACTCAGGGAAGCTGGAACTGTCACAGGAGATATAAAAAACAGTCCAACATGCAGCAGCCAGATGCTGCAGAGAAAGATGTTAATAAGCTAATCAGAGGAGAATTATCAAACAATGTCCCCACGTAACCTCTTCTTAATTGCTTGCATTAGAGCCAGATGGGTCATCACGGACAAAATTTCAGTTGTTCCTACCTAGCACTGCTGGTGAGTTCTCCAAGATGCACTGAACAGCCATAACCACATCCTCGTTTATAAACTACACTAAATTCTGAATGCAGCTGATCTAATATTGCCCCTTTCCCTCAACCACACATGGATTCTACAGGAACTTTCATTTAACACTTGCATAGGAAGGACCTGAAAACAAGGCCGAAGTGCTGCAAATAGGAAGCAACGCAGGAGGAATGCGGGACTCATTCCTGCCTTCCCTCAAACTCCGCTGCCTCCTAAGGAGCAGACAAACTTTTAAGCAGCTCCAAAGAGCCCTTTCCAGGGGCCAGATGTGGCAAGGCGGAGCGGAGCTGTCCTGCGCGCTGCAGCATTTCACCACGATGCACAAGGCCGCTTTAATTACAGCCCTTCACGCGCAGTGGTGAAAAGCGGTGATTAACTAACCTACTCTGAATAAACTCAGTATAATTAATGAATGTTCAAGCTCTAATTATGCTAAAATCTTCACAAATGAATTCCAGACAACGCAGCGTACTTTCGGCATGTTTTCAAATGATCGGCTCATTTTTACTTCAACTATTTCATCCTGCCATTTGGCTAGTTTAAGTTTACAGCCTTCACTTTCAGCCGTGTTCAAATGTTTGCCCCCAAAACTACAAGATCGGGCTCTGAGGCTGGAGACAAGCGGCTGCCAGCAGCCCCATGCACCCCGAGTGCTGCAGAGTGACAGATCACGTATGACGAGTGTGTGAGCAGATGTGTCACGTAGGACACGAGGCCCTGGGATTCACCACATACCACCTGAGATGCGCTCAGAAAAAACCCATCTGATCAGAAGTTGAAGTTTTTGGGGGGCTGAAGTCCTGTCCCTTTCCAACTACCTCCAGTTGTGTGAGCAGGTTGTTGCTTCGGTTGGGTGCTCATCTACAATCCTGCACCCCCAGAGAACAGACCTACCTTGGGATCCAAATCATGATCAGGTAAATATAAGAGTCCAAGGAGGAGCTCATGCAGCGAGGTGGATTGCTATGGTCAGTACCGCATTTATGTACACACACACAGCAAGCTGTATGTGTTGGTCAAGAGAGGAGCCTCTTGGACGCGGTAAGTTAGAGAGGAGACACAGGACTGCTGTATGAACCCAGTCCAACCTCCAGGGTTCAATATGCAACAAGGGTCAGGTCCGGAAAGATTCACCTGAACTTCTCTTTGCAGTCACCGTGTCTCATTCCTCTTTAAAACACATTACTTTAATGCCAGTCCTGACATGCCTTACGCTATCTCAGAGCACCAGCTACAAACTCGGCTGTTTCCACTCAGGAAATTTAACACAAAACCCTCCTTGTGGCTTGCCAAGAGGCCCATGAGGAAGGCAGGCTGTAAGACTAAGTCGTTGGGTGATATAATCCCATTTATGTACTCAGGAACCTTTATGCCTTTCCTGTGGCTCTCATGGCTACATAATCCAGCAGCTGCTCAGACGTACAAACTGGAACCTGACAAAAAAAACCCACAAAACCCACCCTGCAAACCCTCCTTAGGCCCTGGGGCCATGTAAAGAGTTAATAGCTCCGGAATCTCCTGTCAGCCTGCAGCTTCTCCAGGGGTATGCAGGGCCTTACACTGCTTGCAATCATTCAGCTAACTAAGGAGCCCCTTCCATGAGGTGTAAATGAGTTTTCCTACTCCAGCCTGTCTTCCGTGGAGGCTTCAATGCCAGCAGCTAATGAGGGCTATTGCTCTGGGTGTCCTCGTGCGAGCGGAGGGTCCATCTAACCCATCTAACCATTGACGGAGTGACAAGCAGCAGCTCGTGCTGCTCTGCTCGGCCGCGGCGCCGCGTGAGGAGAGTTTGGGATGAATCTCCTAAGCAGAGGAGGGCTAAGGACACACCAGGCAGAACCATCCTGACAGCCCAGTTCCCTCCCTGCTACGTGAGCTGGAGGCCGGTCACGCATCGTCAAGGCTCCTAGCGGGGATAACAGGAAAGGGGCTGGTTTGCTGGGCAACATCCTAGTTGAAAGCATCAGCAGGGCTGCCAGCTGCAGGGGACCCGCGGATTTGTTCTACAGCAAGAGGCGGTGCAAGAACGCACAGATTTATCACCCCAAATGCCAGCATTACTCAGTGTGCAGAAAGCCTTCTTGTCTCATAGTCAACAAACCAAAATTATAAATTAATAGTCATATATTTCCCCGACCATGTGCTGGCTGCATCACCTCATCTCCCCCTTGTTGCAATTTGATTTTAGTACTAAACATATGGGGCATGGAAAATTGGCAATTTTTGAAAATATGCATATTTTATCCCAGTGTTCACTCATAAATTTTTATCTTGTGTTAATTTACTGAAACAGTGTTTTCCTTTTTTCCAAGGAACAGCATCAAAGGAAAAAAAAAAAAAGACAAGACATTTCGGCTGTACCTTTACAGCGTGACTTCCTTCCGCGCATCCTTCCCAATATGCATTCCAAGCGAGAACGGTCACTCCTGCTCCCAAGTCTACATAAAAGGTGACAAATCCAACTGAACTCCCACCAGGGAGGGGGAAAGTAGAGGATACGCCCCAAAGTTCCAGCTTTGGAAGTCTGTCTTCTTTCAGGAATACCAGGTGAATGTGCATGCCGGGAAAACCACTGCTGGGGATCCCAATGCAAGGCTGCAAATGACACAGAGCATTTGCCTGTGAAACACAAGCAGGGCACTGCCTGCTCACAGGCACCAACATGAAGCCTTTTTCTTTCGTGTTTTAGAGGACACTACAGGACTCTACAAGGCACTACGGGACTCACTTGCCTGGTCCTGGTGCAGAAGGAAACCATGGGGCAGCTGGCAAGATACTTCTGTCCATCAATGGACAAACAAGTGTTAAAAGTCCACAAATCCTGGCACCAGAAATGGCTAATTTTCTTTTTTATTAAATAAAAAAATTGTGCATCTAGATTAAGTAATATTTTCTAATGAGAAGATATTAAGATTGAAAGTTGCAGCTGAAATCCAAACCCCTCAAATGAAGGAATATCATGGAGAAGGTGGTGTAAAATCTCAAGTTCTCTCCCCATTCAAGTTCTCTGCTTCCAGCTATCTCCACTGAAAGTGCTGGGGAGCCACCTCAAGAAACCCTTCCAAAGGTTCAGCAAAAATAGGTTGCATGGAGATAAGAAGCCTGATTGTATCTTTCTCATATGAACGGAAAGCAAAAGTCACCCCACCGAAGTCAATCAAATTATGCATTAGAAAGCAGATAAAAGTCAGAACCAGAATACAGTTCAAAAGGTGATCTTCCTTCAGAAATACTCTAATGATTAAAGGCATACGAGTCCCTTAAAGTCTACACGATGCGCCGGGGAATTTAATAAGCAGCCTTTGGTAATTAATTAGAGTTGATTGCTTACTGCTCTTCAATGCTTTTGAAAAAAAATAATCTTTTCCTTTAGCTGACTAATGTTATTCCTGTCTAGAAGCCTATGAGGCTGTGAGCAACAGTTGCTCAAAACAGAGGCAGACTCCTATGGCAGACGGGCTGTTGGGATGGCATTTGTGGGGGTGAAATCAAAGAGATGAATTGGTTTGGGAGGCAAAGTTTTCCAGACCTCCGGAAAGTCTGATGCTTGAAATCACAAGGATGTGACCACTTCTCTCATTATTACTAAGTCAAAGGAGAACTTTTAACTATTTGAAGGGAAACACTTTTTTGATTTGTCAAAGATGAAAGAAAACTCGGCCCAGCCAAAAAAAAAAAGGTGCAATGGCCAAAGGGAAATATCCAAAGACATTGTGTGCTCGGTGCAGGCAACGCAGACCCTGCAGTCAGGCTCCCTAACACACCTAACTGGTCCCTTCTGGTCACATCAGCGGACAAATGTGGGAATGATTAAAGCTCCCTGGCTGTACAGAGTCTAACACAGGAGCACTGCAAATACTGGCAAGCCCTACAGCTCGGCTAAAACACGGGAGCAGCTGGGCCAGGTCTGCACACGGGTCTGTGGTGTCCAGCATCTTCTCCCTGCCGGCAGTGCGCAGCTGCAGAAGGCTCCTTACACCAGCCAGGCTTCTTTATGCTGCTCCAGCGTGGACAAACGTGGTATTTCCAGAGCTAAGACACGCTAAGGCACCGACCTCCAGGGATGTGCATTCATCATTAACCAGCAGCAAACGCCTGGGAAAGAGCCTAAGCACAGGAGAAGCCCAAACTGTTGCTTCCTCACTGCTCCTGCAGCAACACGCATCCCCCGGAGCCTCCGAGACAGCCGGTATCCGTGTGGATGGATTCCTCCTCCAGCCTGGGCAAGACCCAGGTTGAATCGATCAAGAAAGCCACACGCAACCCCAAAGCCAGACTAACCTCTTGCTGCCAGCCTGTGCTCCAAGGCCAGCCTGGCCCAGACCTTGCTTGGCTGCTGCTGCAGGGCGCTCCTGCCAGCTCCAGGGCTCTGCTGTCAATAGATGTCACACTTGTGCCTTTGCTGAGGGCTTCTGCGACAGAGCACGCCAAGGGGTGCAGCACACCAGCGTGAAACACATTACTGGAGTGCGCTGCCTTTGGATAATAAAAGCAAATCTGGGAAAGATTCGGTTTTCGGTAGGTTTTACAATATGCAGCCCCTGAAGGCATCGAGTCCAAAAGAGAAAGAGGAAGGAATGACAGTGGGAACTTCATCTCACGAGGCTAAAAGTTCATTTTGCCCTGTAGGTTATTGGTTCATAACTGTAGAGCTTCATGTATATCTGCCTTTTGGAGAGCAAATTTATTTTAAATGGATTTTTGTGGTCTCTGGCTAAGTGTTTTTTAGAGTAAATACAAGACTGGGGGGAAGACAAACTGTGTTCAATGCACAAACAGCAGCAGATGAAGATATTTGTACATTTTTTTTCAGACAGGGAAACAGAGTTAGTAAAAACATTTAGTGCCTCATAATAGCAAAAACCTTAAGCTGGGCTGTGTATATATCCTAATTCTTAATAAGCTTGCAACTCTGGCACTGAGACTGAAGAAAACCTAGAAAAGTTTTTATTTTTCTTTTTACTGCAACTTTCTGTGCTAAAAAGAATTTCTTTACTCTTATTTTCCTTTTGAAACAAAAAAAGTTTCCTTTTTACATATCCCTCTGTGCCAAGACACATAAATCAACTGTGCATGCAAGAGAAAGTCAGCATTAGCAAGAGTTACCAAGACAGAAAAACACTGCATTTTAAGTCACCTAGTCAGTATTTGTGGAATTTTGAGCAACAGATGGAAGTGCTATTGCTGAATTCTGAAATGTGCTGGAGAATCTATTAGCTGTCACCATTATAAGGAGATGAGGTGGAAAGCTCTGGTCACGTCGCAACAGGAACCTTGGCGAGCTGTTCTGGCCAAATTTTTAATTCTGACTGTTAAAAATCCTCTTGTAACTTCCCTTACTTTTTTTCCTGGAAATCCCAAGCCAAGCGGCATTCAGTGGATTGAGCCAGTGTGCAGGGGGCACCGATCCCAGCACAGCTACAAACGGCACCGCAGGGCTCTAGCCTAACGCGTCCCTGCTGCGCAGCATGAGCGTATTTGAGAAGGTGAAAAGGGATTTCCTGATATTTTACCTCAAAAAAAAAATAATTAAAAAAAGAAACATTTGTTCTGGACTGCAGGTATTTTCAGAAAAAGGAAACAGGCAAAAATGTCTCAATACCTCAAAAACAAATGGCAAATACAAAAAATAGGAAACTCCCTTGACGTAATGTTTTTTGGACTGTTCTGCTGCATATCAAAAAATTCCTTGGGGGACTAATATTCCTGGCGGGTTAACTAACCTCTTCTCCGATCCAGACTCATCAACAGGCTGCTTCGTTAAGCTACCATTGAATAATTCATTATCACTGGTAGCAACAGTATGCAAACCAGGAGACTTCAGCTGAAGTTCCACATCCCAGAATGAATTTCCAGGCAGAAAAAAGCTAGAAAGGGATTTTCTTAGCAACCTGCCAGGAGACTCTTGGTTCCCCCTTTTACTCTCCCCCTTACAGCTCCCTGCGTGTGTGCAGAGGGCATTAAAACCCCACCATTAGGCTGCAGAACTTGGCTTTATCATAAATGTCCTTTTTCTTGCCGATAACTCGTAAGCCAAATCACTGCCTGGGCCAGGGCTCTTCTATGCTGCCCTAAATGTACCAAACGCCCAAGGAACCATTTGGACATCACTGGAGAGAGAAAAAACAAAAAGAAAACAAAAGAAACGCAGACATCCCCCTATATACAACAGCTCATAACTCCAGCTCAATCTGATTGATACCACCTGAAAAATAATAGAAGGTTCCTTCAGGCAAGTAAGTGACACAGTTGCACGGAGACAGCTTTGCTTAACTATCCCTGCTACAGTGGCAGGTATTTTCTGGATGCCTCTGAGGGAAAATAGCATCTTTTTTTTCGTCTTTCTCTATCACCTCTGATCCTTTCAGCAAGGAGGGAGAAACCTCCCCGCATTCCTCCTGGGTCATCCACATTGACCATTAGCCCCACAGCCACAGAAGGCACCAAACCCACCATGAGAGCATGACAAAAAGGTCCACGAGGCCCAGAGCTGCCACACAACACAAGGTGCCTGGCTCAGCTCTTCCCAGAACTTCAATGATCCATGTTGGAAGCCAGGAAGGACACAGGGACCGGCTGTTCCCTCTCAGGGCACGGATCCAGCCTGCGGATGCAGCAGCCTGCACCTAGGCCACGGCTCCGGGTTTCCCTTCCCAGTGCCCAGCAGTTACAGGAGACACGATCCGTAGCCTGGCAAGGGCAAGACACGGAGCACAACATCTTGCAAACGGCACCCCTGGTGCTGACACACAGCACTTCACAGCAGAAGAAAAACATTGCTGAGCGTGAGGGATTTAATGAGGATTTTGCTGCCTGCGGCTCTGGACTCACAGGCAGGTTTTTTACGCGCTGACCACAGAATCACTGCCAAAGGATGGAAAGAAACTCGACTTTGCAGGTAGAAAGCTCTAATTCACTGTGTGCTTGATGGGCAGCTTTTTCTCCCCTCTTATTTACCCCTTTAGGTTACTTGGTTAGATAACACTTCTCAGAGCCGTCAGCCCGAGGCAAGACAGGCGGGAGTGCTGCCTTCCCCACGGGTGCGTTCCCGGGGCCGCGCGCTCCAGGAGGACAATCCAGCAACGCTGAACCGTGGAATCCGGGCTGGGGGCGTTAGGGCTCCTTCTGGCTTCTCTTTTGCAGCAACTGTTGGAAACACAAGCGCGCACAGCCTGGACTCTTTGGGCTGGAGCTGCTGCTCTTAACCCGGGAGGGGACAGTGGCTGCTCGGGGGGAACTGGAAGGAACTGCGGACACTGCGAGTGCAGCGGTGACCAGGCGGCCCTGCCTCTCCTTCACAGTACGGGAAAAAATACATCAGGTACAGAAGTTGCTGGAGTTTGGCAAGTTGGTGATTGTGGGAACATATCTAAGGGACGGAGGCCTTCCCATGGGATGTGACTACAAAGAGCTGAGCTAAAGAAGATAGTGGAT
>JAWLRI010000424.1:1018957-1176543 GCA_034781795.1 Crypturellus tataupa
CAGATGTGGCCTCACCAGGGCTGAGTAGAGGGGTAGGATCACCTCCCTTGACCTGCTGGAGACGCTCCTCTTAATGCTCCCCAGGATGCCATTCGCCTTCTTGGCCACGAGGGCACCCTGCTTCCTCATGGTCAATCTAATGGTCATATGCCAAGCAGGCAATAGTTATCCTTAAAAACTACTTTGAAAACAGAGTGTTTACGTCTTGCACAAATGGTTTATCTAGCTGTTGTTCTAGAGCTTAATTACTGCATGAGTTTAAAGTGCATGTTTATAATATTCCTTTAATTCACCCCACAGTAGATTTCAGAGAACACTGAATCAAGTCAGCAAATAACAGAAACGAGTTGTGGATCGTACGTGGCTCCCAGTAGCCCCAGCAGCCAGTGGGGTAAGAGGCTGCTGGAGGGATCACCTCCAGTCTTGGCTAACCGCGGGCTAAGGGGCACAGTGACATTCACTGCCTTGCTGCAACGGCACGGCAGCGACTGGGGGCTTTGGTGAAGCCTTCTGAGAGGTGGTGTCCAAACAGGCACCAATTTCATCTCTCTCTGACCAAGGAAAGCAACGGAGCGCAGAACCCCACAGAGCCAAGGGAAACGGCAACTGATCAGGAGATGGAGGCCAAGGAGTCTCGCAAACTCCTACAGCAAACGCTAACTTGAACAGAGCCCAACTGCCTTTAAAAGAGAGTTGTTAAGAAATTTAATTAACTAATTAGAAGTACACCTCAAAGCCACACAGCAAACTGTGAGTGCCTCTCGCCTTCTCTCAATAGCCTTTGGGGGAAAAGGCCCACCTGACTGGTTCCTCAACGCTTTCTCCAGGGCAGTTCTGCATGTGGCTGCAAAACACCCCTCAAAGCCAGAGCTTGGAATTCAGCTGCCCGGAGTTAAACACTCCGCAAAGGTCCAATCAAACACAGTCCAAGCACGAGCCAAACAGAAAGTGGTTTTTTGTTTGCACGAGCATTTGGGCAGCACGGTTTGTACTTGCCCCACCGCAACCAGCTCCCCGCAGACACCCTGGACCTGCCTCTCATTTGTTAGCAGAGATGAGCAGCCAAGCAAGGAGCCATCTGCATAAACCTGCTACGGAGAATAAGGGAATTAACTGCTTAGCTGGACGGAGGCCCCAAACAGCGGCGCTGATTACGAACGCATTGGTCCGAATCGGAAATCACTCTGCCGGCATCAGCAAGTGACACTGCAGCAAAACCAACCCAAGCAGCATCGCAATTCATCTCACAACAGGCTGATTGCTGTTTCATTACTTAATTTTTACATAGAGGGAACGTGGAAGTGAAAAATATTTAACAATTCAACAATAGCCTCAAATATATATATTTATAAGCTGTTTTCATAAAAATGAAGATGAGAAAAATTATTTTAGAAGGAGCGTAAGTTAAGTTGGGAGGCAAGTGGCGTTTGCCAAGACCCCACTCAAAGGCACAAACCTTAAAACTTTGCAAATTGAGACAAGAACAACAACTTGGGCCAAGACCTTGCAAGATCCCTAGAACCTTTAAAATAAGAAGGGATGTTTCCCTCTCCCTAGGTCTTTATTTGATTGCATTGCTGTTTGTCTTTTGGGTCTTGATTCATCCAACAACTAGTGAGAGCTCTGCACAAATCTGAAAAGCAAAGCTTATGATTTAATGGATATGGATGCAGCAATGTGGCGAGTTTAGGTGGTTTCTGTATGACTCATTCTTCCCACTGTCCCTTCTGTCACATTACTCCAATGACCATTTTGATGCCTCACTCTCCCCTTCCCATTCCCGAGCCATTCCCATAATCCATATTAAATGGATTCTCTCCATCCACACCAGCATCGCTACAGCACAGGACAGGCAGCCTGGTGGCTTCTCCCTGCACACTCCACCAGACAGTTCATATTTATTTTCTTGGCATCTGCAGAACTGTTCGTTGCACTGGCAATAACCGAGCGCTGATACGAGGAACACATCTGTTCGCCAGGCAAGGCCTTGCCAGCTCAAGCACCCAACTACTCTAGAAAATTCGCAGCTCTACAAGACTCAGCACCGCTTCTTCTTCAAGGTAGAGCAGGTTTTGCTGCTACTGCAAGGCCAAGCTAGATAGGACAGGTCAGAGGGGCAGGTCAGGCCTTCGCTGTTTGTGATTTTAGCCAGTGCTGGGAACACAGGGCAGAGCTGCCTTCACAGACAGCACAACTGGCCTCTAAATTACCACCCTGCGTCCCGTGTGGATGAAGAGTTTCTGCCAGAATTTGTCATCTTAAAACTAAACCCAAGCACACAGCGAGAGAGAAACTTCCAAGGCTGAAACCACAACAAGCTGCTGCAGAGATCCAAGGACAAGACTCAAAGAAGAAAAGACTTTGTTTGCTCCATTCGCATCAAATTCACTGTTTTCTAGGATTCGAAGTGACATAACAGCTAATGACCATGCAAGGGCTGTGACACAGCATTTGACAACACATAATTTTCAAACTGCAGCAGAAATGATGCCACACACCACACAGGAAGTGTAAGACCATCTTCTCTTTGCTATAAAAGAGGGATTTCTACACAGAGCTTCATTCCCTCAAGCCAGAACTGAAAACAATTGCAGCAAGAGAGACCCACAGAGCTCAAGCCCACAGCTGGCCAAGCTTGAGAGAGTCAGAGAAGGGAAGAGGCCTCTTAAGCCAGAGGAATAGACTCAGCAGAGGTACTGCCATCTCCTGCTTGGTTTGTTGGTCACCCAGATAATTTTAATACATCTTTTATTGCAGATTTTTGACATAGTCATTGCACCAACTTAGAGTCTCTCCAAATCAGCACATGGGTAGGAAGAATCTGAACAATTTTGCAGGGCCACAGGGGAGTCTCAATTAAGGTAACCTAACTTCTACTGCTTCCCGCCACCTCCGATGTTGACAGTGAATGATGTAAAGGTTTTCTAGGTGGTCTCTCTCCTCTTTAGGGGACTCCCTCCTTGGGGGAAAGGGCACCTCGGTTTCCCAAGGGTAACTAACATTCATTCTGTTCAGCTGTTCTTTGCACCTCACTGCAGAAACTCATGCTTGAGACAAGAGCTGGATCATGACCACACATGGCTACCAAGAGCCTCTTTAGTGACACAGTAACTTATTTTAAGGTACTTTCTTTTCTGCTTGATAGCTTAAAAACGTCCCATGGCTCCATAACATACAGCAACACTAGATGCTGCATCATTTCCAGGACAGCTTTTTGAAAGCCTCAGAGCTATTCAACATCGTGACCACAATTTATCAACTGGACTAGGAATAGTGGGGAACGATGCAGGATCAGGCAGCTGCATCACCTGCTGCAGGTGCCCCCAGCATTACAGGCAGTGACACTGGGAGTGTTTGGCAGGTACTGAGCAAATATCACTTAATTCAAGTGTAGCAAAGGTTTCCTGCTCCTTCAAACTATATCTCACAGCCACTTGCTGCTGGTCTGAGGATTTGGGCGTAACAAGTCTTGGGGAATCTGACCGCTCAAAACAACATAAATCCACAGAAGTACAAGAAGACACCAAGAGATTGTTGTAAGAGGCTTTCGTTGCACTGGAATCAAGTTTAAAAGCTTTTCTTATCTGTACAGTGCAGGACAAGGAGACCCCAGGTTTATCACACACCTGATGGTCGCCTGACACAGACTGGGGCTGCTTCCTCCAACAGCCTTGAAGGACTCCAGCTGAAACATCGATCCTTCAGCCCGCCCAGGAGGGTATTTCTTGGCACCCTGCGCTAAATGATTCAGTGGCTTCCAAACAAGAGGCAATACCAAAAGTTTTGGCTGTAGGAAAAGAAAAAAAAGAGGGAGACTTCAGGTTAGAGAATGGGTCTTACACCACAGTGATCACTCTCCTGGCAGGGATGCACCTTTTGCTGGCAAAAACAGAAGCAAAACCCTGGTTCCCACCTGGCTGACCCACGACTTAAGTACAGAACTATTTGTCTGGTAAAGACATTTCCTGAGCATGGTGCGATGAGCAGCAATCGCTCTTTCCAGTTCTAGAGGAGGAGAAAGAAATTGCCCGAGATGGAGAAATGGGTAGAGGGGATGCTGAGCCGGGCAGTGGGAAGACGGACACGCTCAGCCCGAGAGGGAGAGTGAAAACCAACACTGGGGTCTGGAAAGGGGTTTGTTTCAATGTCAAGTTTTTAACTGCATTTTGAACAGAAGTGGGGGAGGCATTTCTGAGTGGGAAGGTACAAGCAAAAACTTGCAAACATTTTGTGCTGAAGTGAAATAAATTTTGCTGCTGCTGTGTTTTCCAATAAACAGACTGCATCAAAAATGATCTAATTCTGTGAGACACTGACTTCCCCAGATCCATTAAAATAAAATGTTTTGGCTAAAAGTTGCTGCCATGCACTAACTACGCGCTCATTACCTTGAGTGCTACACAGAGCCCCAAAGAACTAGGATGTTTTTTCTTCTTCTTTTGTCTTGACTCTTCCCATTCTGCTGTCAAAAGATTTCACCATCTAATATATAATGAACCTCCTGTTTCACATCAACAAGGATTCATTACGGCGCAGCTCCTATGCTGCACGCTTTTATCTGGACCTACAGTAATTACTATAGCAAGTCTCCTGGTCTTCACTTATCTTGTTTGCTAACTTATCTATTGATAATGAAACAAACAGTCAACCTCCCTAATGAACACAATCAATCACAGCTCACACATGCCACAGCCAAGGCCAAAGTGTTAAGACATCCTGCAGTCCGGCGGAAAAGAAGCCTCCAGCAGCAACAGAGCAGAAATATTGGAGGCAAACACCCAAGCTGAATAAATATCAAAGCGAACCCAACAGCGGAGGCTGTTGTGCAAAATAAAAAGGGCTGCAAGCTCTGTGACAGCTTTCAGAGCCACGCGCGTTAGGCAGAAAGCCGGATGAAAAGGCGAGCGGGGAAATGGGGCTCTCAAATGCTGCCTGAGCACAGGAAGGACCTTGCGCTTCCTCATGTCATCCTGGCACTCGGGAGCTAAAGGTGTTTTAATGAATCGCCTGGGTTCATGTGAACCAAAGGCTGTGCTGGGGAGGAGGCTGGATGGGGACACACGGCACAGGTCGCCCTCCTGCTCACTCAACCCCCCTGCTCCTGGTCACCATGAAGCAGCGCATGGAGCAACAGGAATCCTTGCTCAGAGCCGCGTGAAGCTCTTGTGCTGCTCCATCTCATGGAACAGGTGAACAGGGACAGACGTTAAAGATAGTCACTGAGTTTCATCCCTGAGCAGTGCCGGCCCACGCTCTGCTCCATCTCCCAAAATAGGCCCTGGCCAGGGCAGTGTTCATCCTTCACTCCAAACACTTTCCCTTCCTTGAGGGAAACCTCAGCAGAGAATCTGCTGCTCTCACCACAAAATTCCCCGTGTCTCCTCTGAGGTGTAGAAGGAAGACAAGGAAAACGTGGCCTTATCCAGTGCTTCCCCAGGCCACTTGTTGCTTCAAGCTCCAGGCCAGGAGCTCCAGCTCCAGGGAACACTCGGGGTTTGAAGAGCCCTCGCAGGACAGCACAGAGCAGTATCCACTTCCCACACAGCATCGTGGCCAAACATGCAGCAGAGGAGGAGAGAGGGACACGGATACGAGAGCTGCTGTCAAAACGCGCCAGCGAATCATCCCCGTGCCCAACTAGATCTGACAGGGACACGGGGGTTTAAGGTGTATTTTATCATCCAGGTTCACAACTTAGAAGCACAGGAAGGGCAACACACTCAAAACGATCATGACCGAGAACTGTGAGGAAATCGGCTTACGTTTATCAAGGGAATCAATGTGGAGATTTTTATGCCTTGATCAGAAAGGAAAATTTATGAATTTTACTGCGAGAAACCATTAAAAGAAAATCCCTGCCTACCCACACACCCTGAAGAGAGCTAGACTTATTTTAAAAGTGTCTGTCAAAATCTAAGTACTTTTTATGTGCAGGTGTGCTAAAACATATGATCAATCAAAACATTACAATAATATTAAGACCAGTTCAGCTTGCTTTGGGTTCAAGCACAATAAACCAGAAATACATTCCCTGTGATCTAACCCTATGATCAAAGCCCCTTGCCACTCTAACGTACTCTTTTCAGTTATCATTCTTTCCAATGTCCCCATTAAGTATAAATTCCTCCTATATATTCAATAGAACAGACTATTTGGGCACAGCTGAAGCCATAATACCTGGCTGTCTGCAGGGAGATTTCCCAGGGAAGATCTCCCCTGCAAGAAGGGCTCCTGCCCCACAGCTCGATGCTGCCCATAAACCCAGCATCAGAGAAGTCTCTCAAACAGGTCCCAGACCTCCGAGAGCTTTACTGGCCAATAACCAACACCCTGGACTCTCTCACAAAATTAACACGCAGCTCAAGGACAGGCTCCAACGTGACAGTGTGATGTGTTCAGGGTTGGAAGCAGCTCTTTGCTGACTCAATTGCACACGAGGGCCTTGCTCCCAAGCCTACAAGTTAGAATAAAACTCTTCCCAGCGCTCTGGGACTGTGGATCACATCCCTGACTTGCTCCAGAATCACACGGAGTACCCAGAGGAAAGTTGCAGCCTTAGCAAAAAAAGCTACGTGAAAATGGGAAGATGGTGGTATCACCTCAGGAAGATTAACAAGAAAATGAAGCAAAGTCTCTACGTATCTCACAGAAAAAAAACAAAGCCTTCCCAACAGAGATGGTCAAGCCCCAATCAAGTCCACTAATCAATTATATTGAATAGAGCTTCTATTAATATAGAAATGAGAGCCTCCATATCATATGCTACATCTAATTATATTGAATAAATGAACATCATCTTAAAATGAAACATGCATGTCTGTACTACTTTGAATAAAGGAGACTTGGTATTACTTTCTTCATACCTAGTTAATCAACTTAAATGACACATTCCATGACTTATTACTCCTCTATTATCCAAACAGGGGCTGTGTTTAAAGTATATTAAAAAAAAAAAAAAAAAAAAAAAAAGCTCAGCTCCCCACTAAAGACAACAGCAAAGGCTGCTTAAGCAACTGGGAATTTGATCTGAGTATCTGCTGCAGTCCCTGGGAAAGACACCCTCAATCCCAGCTTCCTGTGGGATCCCATGCACTGGGGGCCATCCTGCCTCCTTCCCCTCAACAGAGCTGCACATAACAATTTAAAAACTTAATTTAATTGATTGAAGTGGACATAAACCCTGTTCACCCCAGTCTTTGAAAAACTTTACGCGAAACTGTTTGGAGGTCATCAGGCTGCTTCAAACTGAATATCCACTCCACCTTCTCTTTATTTTATTAGCTTCTATTAAGCTTTTTAATGCCAATACTCTTGGAGGAAAGAGCCTCAACACCTTAAAGCTCATACTGAATTACAAGGGATTATCTGCCATTATTTCCTTTCATTTAAAATGTAAACGTTGATGCCAACTATCTGGAACCTAAATGAAAGACTCCTGCCAGATGATTCATACCAGTCCAAAGGAAGCATTTAATCGGAGATGACAGGAATCTCAGTTTTGTGCCCTGCTACTACATTTCTGGCCCGAACTTTGCAAAGAAACGCTTCCCTCCACCTCCCCAATCCACAGACCCCTGCATGACACTGAAGCAGAGGCGCTTAGTGCTAAAGGCTGTAGCTACCTCCTACAGAGCGTTATCGGGGGCTCTTCCAAGCTCCCCTGTGTGGGCAAGAGGCAAGTGACTTGCACACAAATATGTCCTATACCCTGTAGTTTACTATGTCTGAGCTCATTAATTTAGCGTGGTTCTGCTATTGCAAATAAACCCTGTGAGGATAATCTGTGCTGTACCATCCATCAAAGCCACTTGTACGGGCATGGTCATGAGGATGAAACCAGTCCATTAGTTTGGAAGGAAATTTATTTTAGCTGAACTTTTCATTATTATGGTTTCTCCTTCCCTCAAAACAACCAAATAGACCTTCTAACAGTAGCTCTCAAGGAATCTGACCTGAAAAACATGAATGAACTTGAGTAGAAATCAGCTATTCTGAGCTGTGATACCATCACAGATGCGTAAGACCCACAAAGACAGAAATGGGTCACAGATCAATGTACATATACCTTTCCTTCCTCATTTTCCTTCATTTTCTCTTGTACCTTTGTGTACCTTCCTCTCAGTTTTTTCTTGTCACATTTTCCCTGCCTCTCCAGAATATTTGAACATGTCTGTGCTCCCAGATAAAACCCCATTTGTCATACACATATGGGTCATGGAACAGCATGCAGCTCCCGCTATTATTTTTATTTCAGTGAAAAGCAAAACGGGGCTAAAGGAGGTGAGCACTGAAAGCTCATGGAGCTGGGGCCACAGCCCCAAAAAATAGGACAAAAGTTGGCAGAAAAACTGGTGCCTTCTCCTTCGGAGACTGACAGGAGAGCAAAAAGAGCCAAAACAAAAGAAAAAAGTGGTCTTGAAACAAGTAGATCAGGTAATGCACTAAAATAAACAAGGAGCTGAAGCAGAGCTGATGCTCAATAAGGTGCTGGGTGAACTCCAGAGGCCTCCGTGGAGGGCGGCTGGTCCTGCTAAGTGGAGCTCCTGTTCAGCCCTTGGCAAGGCAGGCGAACACACACAAAAAAGCTCCGGCACAGGCAGGACCCAAGGCTCCACCAAGGAGCATCGATTCCCTGTGGATGTCCTTTCCGGCACAGACAAGAGCTTAAGGAAGGCCAAGGGCAGAGGATGGACCAGCTGGAAGTGGCAGGAAATGCGCAGCAGAGGTACCTCCCTAGGGAGATCACCAATCGCAGCCTAGTGGCAGCACCTCTAACGCGCCAGCAGTGACGTTTTCTCTCTCTTCCTCCTCCTCTCTAAAAGTTCAGACTTGTCCTGGCATTTAATAAGCCCAGTTTAACAGCAGCCAAGGCTGCTCGCCGGCGACCGTGCAGCACAACGCACCTTTCCCTTCCCATTTCAAACATCGCTCCAGACTCCCTGTGATAAGTCACAAAGGCAACAGAGACTTTAATAAGATAATGAGGAAAAAAAAAGCTAAGGAAAAGGCACTGCTGTTGGCTGCGGAGAGCCCTTTGGCGCGAGGGCACCGCGGCCCTGCGTCTTGATGGCATCTCCAGCTGCCGCAAGGTACCTGGGTTGTTATGGCAACCGGAGCACTAACACACACCTCGGGCACGGGATGGATGCGGCAGCATCTGCCTTCGGTTAATGCCGTCTGTTTCCTTTTCTTCCTTTCCTAATTCATGCTTATCTAAGCAAGGTCTAATACACGAGACTCCCCTTTTCAGTTCAACTTTTTCTTCAACCTTTTCTTTTTCATGTAATGTATTCTATGAACCTTACACACAACTAATGGGAGATACAGGATCGCAAGATTTTTTCATATGTGTCAAGACCTTAGCACATGCACAAAGTTCTTAAAAGCAAAAAAAAAAAAAAAAAGGAAATCTGCAACTTTTTAAAAAAGATACACTCAAGTCTGAAGCTTGCTCACCTTAATAACGCTGTCACTGGTTCCACCAACTGCTCATGTGCACGGACATTTCTAAGGACACGTTTGCATGGGAAGCTCTTGCAGAACCAGTGCTGTATATCCCATTCTTCACTGTGCCTCAATTAATAAACCAAAATATGTTTCTCCTTTTAATCAGCTTAGCATCAAAGGTTTTAGGCTGCTGTTTTCTAGGTTAGTGCGTAGAGTATTTATTAATTTGTCTGTGATGCTTTCTCTCATTAGTGTTTAATGGAATTTCAAACAATCCTAGCAGCAAGCAGATAATTTATTTTTTAAACACATTCTTATCACTGTATTAAACAATCAGACTCTCGTGCTTCTGAGTTACCTAGAGTGCTTGTTTCATTTCCGGATTAGAAAGCTGGTGCTTTTGGAGTCTTGATTAAACAGGGCCAAAAAAGAATCAATTTTTCACTCAAACCTGGAGTGATTGAAAAGCAGCAGCTCAACCACCCCTGAGGTTGGATCTTCTGATATCCCTTTCCCTGCAAAGAATGGATCCAAAAGAAATCCCAGCAAGTCCTGATCTAGCGAATCCCTGTGGTAGGGACGAGCACTAGGCACAGCCTTACACAATGTCCAGGACCTCTGTGTATCCAAAAGGCGGGATCCATCCATGCACCAGCTGCCCGGCTTCTGCTCACTATTGACTGAAGCTCCTGAGCTGACATTTCCTGTGCTCCTACAGGGGCATGAATAATTTAGAAAGAAATTGATTATTCCCACCAGTAAAAAATATATATATATTCCCACCAGTAAAAAAAAATATATTATATATATATATTTTTTTAAATCAGCTTGTGTGCCAAAAAAAATTCTTGAAAGGACCCCATAATAGACAGAACAGGTTTTTCACTACTTTAGCAAGCACGTAATTTGTACAAAATAGCTGACACATTTAGAACTAAAATGAATTGCTGGGGGGAACTGCTGTTTATAGAGCAAGTTTTTCTTAATCTAGCACCAACATCTACAGGAGAAGCAAAACAGAGGTCTGCTGGTTTTAGAAGAGAATACAAGCCAAGCAGGTGGAAGAGGCTTTCCTGCCTGCAGTCACCAAGGAGCAAAACAGACTCGAAAGTGGACGAAAGAGATGAAACATCAGTGCCCGACGGAGCTGAGGGTGTCTGGGCTTTCGTTCATCTGCTGCTGCCCTCTACTGAGGCGGGAGAGGGGGAAGAACAGACCAGGGAACGGCACTTGCACGCTGGTTTTGAGATCCCCTTTGCCTAAAAGGAGGCATCTTCTGTGCACGGGAGAAACAGGACTGCCCCCAGTGCAGTAAATCTGCCCTTCTGCACCAAGCGCTCAGGTCTCTCCTCTGGAGGAAACGGCAGTGGGAAAAACACTGTGGTCTGACAGTCCACGTGCTCTCTGAATGCTATCCAATACAACCAGGCCTAAGGAAAATTATCTTTCTGTCCAACATCATGATAACATGAATATGAAATAATATCACATTTACACGCTCAATTATGGAATTCACATTTTTCTTCAGAATACAGACTAGTAAAAGGGGTAGTGAAGATGCAGTGGAATGGAAATACATGTTAATTCTCACTAATCGAATAAACCACCAGTATCATACCCTACACAAACCCCTTCCACACCTCCCACAGTTGCTTGCAGGCTTCAGTACTAAAATTGCTGTCATTACCGGGCTGTTTGCACCGGGCAGTAGCTTAATGCTGTGCATTTCAGTGTGCCTTCCTCCACCCTCCAAATGAAAACACAGTCAGAGTGAGTGTTTTTCCATGACTAAAAGCAACACTTCCTCCTGCAGGAGTGCTGCTAGCAACAGGAGCTAGAACCCAATTTTCTTTTTACTACAGAAAGTACAGCACAAGATTTGCAGTAGGTGCCCAGTAACGTGCTGAGCTGACGAGGCTGCAGCGAACCCAACACAGAGATCAAGGGAGGGAAGGAGTAAAGACACCAGAACTGAGAAAGAAAAGAGTATGGAGAACATAGGGAAAACAGCAATGTTTTGGTATGAAATTGGAAAAAATGTAACAACATTGTGCTACAGTCCAGCCTAGGAAGCATGTGGAGAGTCTGAATGTGCTTTCCCTAGGTGCACTACAGGAGTTTGGTACCTCAAAGGCTACATAAAATTACAGAATTCCTCCCAGCACTACTCTGTATATTTTGTACACCATATAAATAAGCCATAAATTTTGAAACCCAGTTGGAATACTCTCCAGATATAGTTCTATAGGAACTGCTGATGAAACAACCGTGTGAGGAGGCCTCATGTGCAGCTACTTCAGCTACTTCCATGGCTCTACTCAGATCTGCAACCAGCTGGAGCGGGATGAGCCCCGACTGCCCTGGGCTTTACAGTCCCTGGCCTTGCCCCAGCCTCCTCCCATTCCCTGGGGTTTCGTTCACAGCAGGGGAGCAGCCACGGGCTGCTAATCCCATCCAGGGCTCCTGGAGAAACTCCTGCTCAAGCCAATGACTCGGATCCTCAGTCACTGATTGCACACATGCAAGAGCAGGGAAGAATAACATGGCCTGGACTTGCAAAGCCGTTTGCTATTTGACAATTAAAACAAACCAACAAAATCCCATGACTCTGTCTTTAGGAAAAGAACACACACACATTGCAAAATAACTAAAAATTCGCTTTTAAAATGAGAAGCCTGGATTGAATTTCACAATATACACTTCAGAAACCCTAAGCTGGCAAAAAAGTATTACCTCCATTCCCAGTCAGGACAAGTAGTGGTGTCTTATCAAGGAAATTTGACTCATGAACCCACAGTGTGGAAAAAGAGGCTAATTCACCTCAAGGATTAATGCAATTTTTCAAGTTACCATTGTTAAGATTCAAAGAGAGTTTAGGAGAATAAATTATAAATGACTGAATATAGAAAGATCCCAAATGAAAGGGTGACTGTGAGTTATAGCACAGGATGTACTCCCATTTTGATGTGAAGAAATTTATGGCTGGAAATTCCATTAGCATCAATCAGGAGCTGCTCACAAATATGTGAAATGCGAAGTGCTGACTTCAAATTTACCTACAAAAACATTTTCACAGACTACCTATTGCTGCTTCTTTTGACTGCGGAAGGCAAACAGTAGCAAAAACAGGATAAAAAATGCAGAAAATGCCTATTTTCACTTCTATAGCAAAAAGACTGTGGTTTTTGCATCCTCCTAGGGAATATCAGGAATCTGAGGCAAAGACTGAGCATCAGGGAGCAGGCTGTTGCTTACTCCAACCGATTTTGCTGTTGTGAAGGAACAGCAGCTTGAAGGAAGCTGTTCCAGTCATCTCTGATGCACAGCAATTCATTACAGCAATACTCGAAAATTTCACTGTGCCAAAAAGCCATGATCCTCATCACTTCCAAATTATTTCTTTTTGCTTTCATCAGCTGAAGATTACCATAAGTTTGTAGGTCACTTGAAAGCAAAACACTGACTGTGCACTGCTTGCTTCAAGCAGCATCTCTTGTCATTCTCTCCATACAGCAGCTTTCTGTGGAAATCAAACATTCTGCTCACGAAGAAAAACCTGCCTGGAACTACAAACGACTGCCTTTTCTCCTCGAGCTCCTCTGACGTGTTTTACGCCAGCATCTGCTCTGGTTCCATATGTAGCAATTGCATTAAGAAACCAGTATGACGTGTCCAAACCATGTTGAAGTAGCCCTGAAATGACAGATGGGGATCTCGTAACACATCAGTAGTGAGAATGGTCTGTTCTAGCTGAATATGGACACAAATAATTCACATGAAATGGGCAGCAGAACCTGGAGCCCTATGAGAGGGGACCTGACTGCGAACACATACCCCTGCTTACCTGGATGTCCACAAAGAGATTTGTGGCTGGACCTGCATTTCTGAACACAGAATTTAAACACTGAATTTGGCAGTTCCAAGGTGCATGGGCAAGGAGCAGAGCAGCTCCCTGAGACCTGCACACTTGAGTGAGGAATCAGGTAGCTAGGGCTCGAGCCCAGCACTAAATGCAACACAGCCCTGACCGCAGCGATGCCACCGCTGTTAGAAAACGGAGGCCAGAGCAAGAATGCAAGAGAAACCCCTGTAGGTAAAAGGAAAAAGCCACGAGTGCAGCATGATGGTATCCAGTTTGCGGGGTGCTCAACCTCAGCTGCTCCACGCAGAACGCGGTACCTCACCTCCCACGCACGCACAGCACACGCATTTATAAAGCAACGGCGGGGCAGCCACTACATTTTGCATCTGTTCTATGATTTTTATTGCAGGAAGACAGACATTATTTATAGCATCCTATAAACAGGGAGAATGACACTCTAAAAGAGAATATGATGAGTAACCTACAGAACACGACATTGGCTAAAATCAGAATTTGCTTTTGTGTACGCACGTACTTCAAGGAATATTTACAATAAGGAATGAGTGTCACTATCCAGGATTCAAATCAAGCGGAACAGCACGAGAAAAAGAAAATGCTGAAATTAAAAGGTCAAATGAAATTACTTTAGTCTCAGCTTTATGATACTGAAAAGAATTAGAGCTCATATTTCAGACACATGGCAGGAGAGAACTCCAAGCAATTTTTCCAGGAAATTGAATTGTGTGTTATGTGAATAGAGCTAGAAACCAGCATCAGAGAAATGAAATTTAAGCCAAACAAAAGTCCAAAGCACACACAGGGTGCCCCACTCTGTGCCCAAAAATCCCAAACAGGTTTTAGGACAAAGCAGAGACAAATGGCAGCACCTGACACCCAAGTGCAGGTCTCTACTCAGCAAATTAAGAAGATTAACAGCAGGAAAATGAGGAGGAAAGGCCACATTAAAAAAAAAAGAAAAAAATCTATGGAAATTTAACACCCTGGTTGTCTTCTTAAGATCTTACCCAAATGTATGCAGTGCAGCAAATTCTATTGAAATGGATGAGCTCCTGTCATCTACTATTTGAAATGTGAGTTGAGGTCCTCTTTAAATCATTCTTGTGCCAGGAAACAGATAAAAGAAGAGGACCCAGCAGTTTCTACTTCAAAAGCTACTTTGCCATAAATACGTGTCTCCTGTTGACAATATGCTGGATGAGCCTGTTTACAGATTCTGGGTCCTATGGCCTCAGATAATCCTCTGTCTCTAAGCTTTGTTCTCATCACATTTTGTATTTTGGGATAGTCATATATGTATGAAAAAATAGGGTTTTGAAACACGCATTTGATACTCTTTTTCTTTTTGACACAGCTAACCAGATGAAAGTTTCTGCTTCTGCCTGTCCCCCTGATTAACAAAAAATAACTGGGAGTCCAGAGAGCTTCAGCAGGCTTAGAAGTGCCCCTCCGTGCTCTGCAAGGCATTTCTTTTGTGCATTTATTCCAATAAGCTTGCTAATAAAAGGAAAAGCCATTTATGGAAGAGGAGACATGGTAAGAAACTGGGAAAGAGCCACCTTATTTCACCTTTTTCTTCTTTTCCTCTTCTTTGTTTTGGTGCAGTCTTTCCTCTCAAACTTGTTATCTCACTACTTTGACACTTCAAACCTCAGACCACGGTAACATCAAGAACCTTGAAAAAACAATTCTTCACTTTTACTGAATATTTGAACAGTGGAAGACTGGATAACTCAAATACAGGCACTGGCCATCAATCCACATTTTTATAATAATGATAAATACATGTTATGTCCAATTGATGGATGGCTCAGTCACCGGCTGTTTCCTGCTTTTAGCATCACTATGACAAATAAATATGGATGTGCTGGGGGTAGGGCTGCTGTTTACATTTTATCAAAAAATAGATATGAAAAGCCTGAACATATCTTGGACAAAAAAAAAAAAAAAAAAAAAAAAAAAACAAAAAACAAAAAACAAAAAACCACTTCAAATGATACTCCTGATTAAACAGCCAAAAGCCTTAGAGCACTTTTTTTTCTTAAAAAAAGAGAAAATTATCTCTCCAAGCTAGCAGGTAGCATGAAGACAGCCACCTGCAAGCCTTACAATAACACAGCAGCACATTTTGGTAAGCAACACCACAAATTATCTGCTTGATGCTTCAGCCTCATATATTACATTAACAGTTAGAAGCTATATATGATGCTGAAGACACATGAGGTCAGGAAGCAATGGCTGTAGGTGACCCTGTGTTCAAGCAGTGATTAGTTTTTACATGTTAGAACATAAACAAATACAGCTTGTTAATAGATTCTCTGCACTTGTCTGAGGAATTATAGGCAACTATAGATATATAGGCAAACATAAACACACACACACACACTACGGTTTCATACACTATTCTCTATGTTATGGGCTAAATGTTTTCCCTCTAAAAGCACACCTCATCCAAAGGCCAACAAGCTTCGAAATAACCTGGACGCTGTGAAGTCTGATGAAGACAGTTATCCTGCATTTCATTCGGAGACACTTAAATTCAGGGGAAAATATTAATATCTCAATTACTGAGGTAATTCCTCCAAGTAGTGTATCTGCAAGCAGCATGTTAGGAAAATACACACTGTATTTCATATATGAAAATATGCTATTTTCATAACCCCAGAGCTCCAGCCAGAGCTGGACTGCGCTGTCCAAGGCTGCCAAGCACAGTACAGGAAAACTGCTGCACCCAAAGGCTGACAAGGAAGACATCAAGCTACAGTCCTGCTCTCAACATAAATTCTCCCCAGAGTTATAACTTGAATCTGCAGTTCTTCCTCAGAGTTTTGAGTTACTTGCAATTACAGACATATTTCTGTCACACGTTTGCTTTAAAACACTGAGTGTGTGTTGAATTACAACTAGGCCTTGTTTCAACATATGTTAAACATCTCATATCCCTTTCAGCATAAAATAAACAGCCGCAGTTGTAACAACACTTATTTTCTGTGCCAGGTTTTAGTTGCACAGAACTGGATCTCAGAAAGTTGCTCAGTCCAGAAAACACTGCTAATGGCTGGGGGACATGTGCATCATTCTAGGAATGCAAATCTGCAAAACTGCTATGTATTATTTCAATATAATAATTACTCACTCTGGGCTGTTTAATGGATCTATCTAAATATTGTTTTACTGATTGAAATCAACTCTAATTAATGTCTATAAAGCACTTGAGCAGGCAAGACGTTAAGTGAGTGCCAGGGATTATTCTTGCTGTATAGTTCTAAGAAATACTCCTCCTATTCATTATTTATGAATCATGAAAAGATGTTTGCTACTTCACAGACATAAAATGACAAATTTTGTGTCCTTGTATGTTTTATAATCTTGAGAAGTATAAAAATAAGTGCATTAATTTTCCTTTTGTCAGTTTACCTTGACATAATATCAGCTCAAAGATCTGCATCATCAGAACAGTCTGTTGAAGCTAAGGAGAATCTCACAGCCCCTTTCATTCAAAGTCAGTTGTGTTTTGTTTCCAAGTACAGAGTCCTCCACCTAATACTTAAGAGCCATTTAAAGCCTCAGTATAAAAAATTAAACCCCTCAGCTAATGGTAGCAGAAAAGATGGGATTTGCTTTAGAGGAACATCTTTTATTTTTCCTGAGCCAGTAATTCTAGCCTTTTGCAGGGGATGTTTTTCTTCCTTTAGCTGCACAACTCAATTTTATACATATTACTAATTACAATTATAATGAACACGCCCTTATATGGGATGTTGGCCTGTTTGCTGCCTACCTGCAGGGCCGGGTACAGCCTGGTACCCGCTCGCCCCATTCCTTGTGTTACCTCCTCAACCAGGTGCTGCTCGCTCTGCTTTCCGCAAGCGGCCACCACTTGTGCTTGGGAGCAGGAAACATCAGGTCACTCACAATCTCTTGCCCTGGAAGTCCAGTGTTTCAACAGATACTTTAAGTGGACAGTAAACAGCCTGCTTAACACTCCAAGTGCAGAAAGAGAAACATGAAATACTACAAGAGCAGAAGGTGCAGGAAGACTCTTGGTCAAATGCAGCCTGGTTACAGCTTTGAGATGATACATTTCATTTGAGATGATTTCTTAGAGGAACTGTCAGCCTAAAGCACTCCACCATAACCTGCAAACAAGCACAACAAACTCTTCAATTTCCCTGCCCACAGGGAAAACCATGTTTAGATAGACCCCAAAGACAGACATCGGGACGGTAGTGACAGAAACGACCATGCTATGAAGTAGGGACAGCAATAACTCTCAAATACAACAAGAGATGTCCTAAACAATGACCATGTTTTGCTTCTGATTGCATAACTCACAATAAATCTACCTCCTTTCAATAATATTTCACAAAAATATTGAAAAAGTTTTGAGGAAATGTAAAGCAAATAAAGTGCATTTCTCCCTAACCTCTTACACTTACAAAAAGATATGAAATTCTGGTAATTTTAATCACTCCTAACCTGCCTTTTTAACTCCTGTCTAGTCTCGGGCCCACTCGCCCTTTCATGGTAACATATATAAACACTGTTGTTGGTATTAAAAGTTACCTTGACAAAGGAAAAGGAAACAAGAAAAATGGGAGCTCTGCTCTATTAGAGTTGATGTCCAACACAGAACAAACAGTACCAGTGAAGAAACTATTTGGTACAAAGGTCTGTCACCACAAGATTAAATCAGTCAATAGCGTAATGTTACTTGAAGAAAAACAAACAAACAAAACAGGAAAGAAAAGTCAAGAGAGAGAAATGAAGAGAGAAACAAGGAATTACAAGAGGAATTGTACTGGGTTAGTTTAGTCTAGACCAGCAGAAATTTATATAAGTAAATAAATAGAGACAGCAGCTCTTACCTGAGAGTAAGAGTTTCAGGCTGAGAACTCCACCTTTCCCTCTTCACCAGTCACCCCAAATAAATTCAGAATCATCCTCACTGTCCCTGAGGAGCAGTGCTGGATTACCAGTCTTCAGCAGAGAACAGAATGGGGATCACAAAGCACAACGACCACGAACCTGGCACTTCAGATAGAAGCAATCACATTGCTGAATTCGTCAACACTTCTCCAGCTGTAAAACTGCACAGGCCGGTCTGGAAGAGCCTTGATACTCTATATGGCCGAAGCGACATACATCCATGATCAGGACGATCAGGATCAGCACCAAGGTGACACAGAGAGCCCCACTGATGGTGTAAAGGGAGTGACAGGGCATGTTCATTACTCTGCCGTATGCCCAGACTTCCACTGCAGATGTATTTGGCAGTTTTTATGGTTTTTGGCACAGAACGGTTTTCTAGGGCAAGGTTTTATTTTCATTTCAGCACTCTGACAGAAAATACCAGTACCTGTGTGTGTTATGCACTGGAGTACAGCACTCACCTTTAGGCAGGCAAAAAAGAAAAAAGAAAAAAAGAAAGTACTTTAGAAGGGACACAAACCCCTGCATTTCAGGGAAAAATTCTAGCTTTTTTGTTTGTTTGTTTGTTTCTGGAGATAGGAAAAGATTTCCCCTTAAAGCTCCTTCGACTACACTTGCCTTTCCCTTGTTTGCCTCTGAAGCCCATGGTTTAGATCCCACCTGCGGCAGCTACCGCAGTACACAGACACGGCACTGATCCAATACATAAAACTCCCATGTTTCTGCTGTGAAAATACTATCAATTTCATATAAAACATTCTGCTTCGCTACTTCATAGTATTTACCGCATGAATGACCCAGCACATAAATTCAGTCTCTGCTTTTGTACAGCCTGGAGGCTCTGTTGTATCCAGATACTGATCCACTCAAGCTCTTTTATCTCCGTAATGGTCAATGCTGACATGTACTTAAGAAGGCTGAGAAAACAATGACAAAATAAACACCAGGAAGAGGAAAAAAAAATTCATTTTTGATGTCGACTTAGATAGCTCAGGATTTCTGCACATTACCAAGTCCATTTTGACTACAGTCCATTATGATCTATCCACATTGAATGGCTTTGGCCAGCTCTGCAGTTTATTGCAATCCTAAATGCCACCATTGATTCAGATGCTCGATGACACTTTTCTCCATGGACAAGTATTATTTTAAGCACGATGCTTTGTTTTTATGACTAAAGTATTTTTGGAAGATATTCACCAGATGAACATGTGCTTGATTTTCACCTAGGTCAATTATATCTGAATTTTTATCTTCCTCAGGAAGGGCACCTCTCATTATCAAGACTGGCATTTTTTCCCCCCACCTCTTCCCTCCCACTTTTTTTTCCCACTTAAAGAAAAAAAGAAGTGTCATGGATGCCATGATTCCAGTTAGGTTCTTTTTTACTCCTTTAACAATTTAATAACCACGACTTTTTGGCATTCTATGATTCTCTATGTGTGGGTAAAAGAATCAGATGGTATAGTTGAAAATAGATCACTGACAGTCTTAAGAACAGTTTATTAGCAAAAAAAGATGGTAAACAAACTACTAAAAGGAAAACCCCCAAGATGAACTTCAAGAAATGGATTAAAATTGACTCTGTTTAGACCTTACTCTTTCTCCATAGTAAGGTTCAGCTAGAGAATTTGTGGGTTATATTTAAACAATTTATTGCTCTCCTATAGCACCTCGAGCCTTTGTTTTGTGCTTTATAAAAAAAGCCTATATATTTATGGACATTTCAGTTAGTAACGCTGTTACCAGACCTCTTAGGAACCAAGCACTTCACATGCTACCTCAATCCTCTAAACTCCATGCGCGTCCCCACGCTGCCACCCACCACCCACGTGCGCAGTGTCGAGCTCCAGGACTCGACTTCACCAGCTCCATAAACGGCTGTCCCCTTCCAAAGCACTTATGAAAACCCTAAACTTTCATAAAGAAGTTATGCTGAACCGTTTGTGGTGACATACTAAAAAGTGATTTATCATCCCCTATAGCTCTCTATAAAGCCAGTACATGAAGGCATCTGTCAGGTTTGCTCTGAGGACAGAAATAGACTTCATGGTTGGGATGCCAAATTATATTTGACATTTAATTTACCATCTATGAAGTGGTAATATTTCACCTAAGCAGAAAGGGAAGAAACAGCAGGAAATTCCATTTGCCAAAGAGAAATGCCCACACTCCTTGCGCTCAATAATGAGATATCTAAATTAATATATTATTGACCATAAGAAACATGATGAATGCAACGGACTAAAGAGGAGATCCTGTGTAAAGGATAATCAAATAATACATAAGAGTTCAGTGGTTCTTACCTCTTATCCTATTCGGCGTGACAACAGGTAGTCGTCACAGCAACCCCAGAGAAGTGCCAGTCCACAGCAGTCCAGATCAAGACTTACTTCCAGCTTCAGGAATCTCAAAACTGGCCCTGGCCAGTTTTGAGCCTGGGGCTCTCGTGCAGTTGGACAAGTATTAGGTAGGCTCCCAAATTGCTCGTGCGGCACCTTTCTTCACTGTCGCTTTGCCTGAACCTCTTGGGAAACTTCAGAATGCCCAACTGGAGATGCTGCAGAGAACTTCATGTACTGCAGGGAGGAGAGAAATATTCCTTATTCATATTAATCAAATGGACTCCTTGTTGTGTGGCGCCCCATCCAATATGGATTGAGTTATTTTAAATTAAATTCCCATTCTCCTCAAATTCTAACTCTTATAGGAAGTGGAAGAGCCTCAGGATATACATTCCCATCCCAGTGATGGCCACAAGACTCTTTCCCTATTTCCACTCAAACGGACCATGACACTCTTAAGCAATCCTATATTCAACAAACTGCCGTAAACAGCTCTCAGGCAAAAAGGGAAGGGGGTGTTTCATTAATGTATTTTATTCCTCATTCTTCAGCAAAGAGCAGCTGCAAACTTCTCTTAGGAAAAGTCAGGAAATAAGTGCGAACAATACTAATGCCTCATTCCATATCCGCTGTTGCCAAAGTAATTTGGATGTTGTGAGCTATCCAAGTGAAGATTTCATTAATGGAGAAGATGGAACTATTCTTACAGAGCATATTAAAATTAATTAGCCTTCAAGAGTGGAAAACTATGAACAACATGACTCAGAGGCAAGTAAATTAATGATGGATCTCATTAAAAGGAAGCTGGTTTTGACTAGAATGCCGAGTTAACTTAGAGTAAATCAAAGCTTTAAAAATGACCATTTTCTTTAGCTGCGGAAATTGAAGTATTGCAGCATCATCCAACATCTGGCTTTGTAGAACTATTAATCACACAGCAGAGACCAACATAAAGTACAATCTACCCAGTTCTAACCATATATACTTTGGTTAACAGGCATCCTCCCCCCAACCAGGGGTGGGCTCAAGTAGATGGCAATAAGTAACAAATAAATAAATACCCAAACAACCTTGATTCTGTTATTAGCTCAGTTGTGGGAACAAAATGCCTCAAAGTCATTATATGCCTAATCTGACACCCCTCTGTTATAGGGATTCTTCACACGGGCTCCCTTCTCAACACACCTCTCCTGCGAGCTCTGACAGGCAGCGCCCAGGCCCCACTGCCTGTATTGGTGCTTGGTGCTGCAGGTTTGTTCTTAAAATAGTGGAGTAGTAGTACACTTTCTTGCACTAGATTTATCTTTATTGATGCAGTTATTAACCAAATAGATAACAGTCATCCATGTGTGTGAGATAGTTATCCAAGTGACTTACCTTACATTAATTGATTTTTATCAGCCCCTCAGTGGCTACCAGCTCAGGCCACGTGCCTTGGCATTTCCTTCTGCTGCCACCTGCACAGATGGAATCGGTTGGGTGAGTTTAACTGCAGGATACACACGTGGAAAGCAACCAGGAGAGGCAATGTGGGTAGCGTGATGTCCAAGGCTTTACCTTGGAAGATATTAAGTGCTCCAGGTCTGATCCAGTAACACATGTTTGATATTAAACCTACTATAATTAACAAGGACAACAGCTACTTATTACACAGAAGCTTTGCCTATTTGGTGAAATTGCTCAAGGTAAAGTAACTTGACAAATGAAGATGCTGAGACACAGAAGACTTGGAAAGAGGTAATCCGCAATTCAGCATCACTAACAGGAACAAAGCTCCGTTTCCAAGTCAAATCCCTTATCCGCACGTGTCCTACCTATTACTTGCTATATTCAATGCTCCTTTTCCAGCACTGGTTAAGCCAGTAAAGTCACCGCATCCAACAAGAACCTGCAACACCCCAGAGGCAGCCACGTATTTAATTAGACTGAATTACATAAATCAATCTGAAAACAGTGTAAAGAAAAAGAGGTTTTGATATTTATAGATATCACAAAGAATTTACTGATGACAGTATAGTAAATCATAGACATGTATTTCATTAGATATAAACTGTGCTACTGCGACATTGATGCATTATAATTAAAACTAATGATCCATTGATTCTCATCCAGAAATCCAGTTAAGATGACAAATATTTCTCTATTATAGACCAATGAATAAGAATTAAAAGCATATAGAGTCCAGGAGCCATTTCTGCATTCAGGGCTGCCAAGGGCCATATTCCAAACAAGTGATTCTAGCTGGGGGCATAGCCTAAAGCCAAGGAGAGGCCGGGATGCTTCGGAAGCAGCCTGTGCTAAAGGAGCAGACTCAGTTCCCTGAAGATCGAGTTGACCTGGAGGACAGCGCACACGTGCCCAGGGACAGCCAGGCTGTTCCGCTTCTCTAGGGCCAAAATCCTAGGGAAAAATCACAGTAAATCATCACAGTTGCACCCAAACGCAGCCAAGGAACCCCGGAGAGACGTGGAGGGCATTCCCGAGAGCAGGATGTACGTGCAGCTTCATTAAGCGTTTTCCTGGAGGCTTAACTGATTCGCTGGGCCAACAGATACTGTATTAAGGAGGGCACATGTTTAATTTACAAATTAGTGGATTACAGTAATATGCGTAACAACATATTAAATGAAGTATTAATGTAATACAACCCAAACGACACATGATAAACTATATAAGCATATATACAAATTTGATTTAATACGTTAGCTTCCTCTGCCCTCTGTCAGTCTGATTGCCTTTGCATAATCCATGTTTCTAATTATCCCCTGGTATGCCTTGCATATAAATAGCTAATTAGATAGTGTCCCTGTCAGCTATGAAGTATGTAATATCTGAAAACACACTCCTTTGGAAATTTAATTTAGGATAACAGATTGCGCTACCCAACTGAAGAATTAAAGCTTTCAGTTTACTAAGATGTTTGCGCATTTAATATCAATCTCCTGCTATTATATTAATGGGTCCAGTAGTTTGAGCCTTTTAAAGCTGTATCTGTCAAAATCACACACGCTAATTATGGGAAAATGCTTAAGACCTAAAAAATCACCTTAGAGATCATGATTTCATGTGTGCACTGGCTGCCTGCTTAATATATTGAAGTGGAAAGTCCTCAGCTGGGGCTTGGGCCAGGGCAACACACCGCCAAGCAGAGGGGCCTTCGATGGCAGCTCCTGCAGCTGGATGGACTCAGGAAGGTGCCGGCACTGCTGGAGCATCGCAGATACCACCAAAAGCTCGTGACACTCTGGGGGCAGAATGGTGCCCTCACGTCTGCGGGATGTAGCCGTGAACTGCTCGTAGCTATCGTTCGCCAACGTCTAAACCAACTCCCATCTAGTAAGAACAAAGACGTGCTGGATCCCAACGTGACTATTTTACCGCGCTAAGGAAGCCGTCCCGGTTTACTTCGTCACACTTGAAAAGGCACCAAACTTGTTTTACACTTCTAGCCTATTGCCCTTGCCACAGCTCTCCGTGCTGCACTGGACATTTACCCATGTTTTAGGCTTTGCCCTCCTGTTGCCACAACCCTGCACCTTTTAAACCTCAGCTGTGCAATCTGTAAAGTCTTTTCAGCATTAAACCCACTCACACAACCAAAGTCCAGGAACAGCATCATCCCTGGGTTCCCCACGCAGAGCGGATCAAGCATCCGAACACAGCACCATTTTGGGTGAAATATTTTGACCTGCAAACCTAGCAACAGCTTCTTCCACTTATTGGGAATTTTTGCATATTACTGGCCATCCCCACGATGGAATTTATGCTTTTAAAATCATGATAGAGCAACCTGCAGTACTTTCAGGAAATATATTCCTACAATTATTTTGTGTATCAGCAACAAGCCTGAATGAAAGCGACCGTGTCTAGAGATACTCTCATGATATCTGTATTTATTCTACATGTTTATGCACTGGCTGTCAAAATAGCTCCAAAATATGCACATGAGAATGTAGATTCCCTGGGAACTTAAACAAGCAAGATAGGCCAGTCTGTGCCATTTTAGATACACCAGAATTGCAAAATTTATCTCCATTGATGTTTTTATTACAGTTCAAAGTAAGAAACATTTTTAAACCTTTGTAAGACTCCAGTAAAAGGATCTCTATCTATTCAATTCACTTCCCAATTTGTGTGTTATCAAGTGTTCATCAGGTGATGACTCCAATCAAGTAGAGTACATTAGTACTTTATTTTTTTAAGCAGATCTAATAGATTTCCCCCCTACTGAGGTGAAAGTACAAAAATATGATTCATTGTTGTCTTCTGAATGCTGCTGCATAGGATATATCCAACTCATGAACCCCAGCCAGTTCTTCCCACAATAGGGTTCTTTGGGTGTGTGTGAACTGATATCCAGCTAAAAGTAGAATTGTTTGTGACACTAATTTGTGCCTAAATCCCGTCTCGAGCACCATCCTGCTCAGCCTGTCTCACCTCACGGGTCCCGCACGGCCTCGCTTTACTCATCCTGGTCAGGCCAAGCGCCTGCGCACACCGCGTCGTAGCCACATAAACCCAGAGCTACCTCCATCCAGCCACAGAATTCAGGAATCAAAGGCTACTATCAGCCCCCAACAGTTTGCCTGTTCGCAAGGCTTTCTTCGGCAGGTGAATTTGTTGGATTGCAGAGCTATTCCGTAGTTAAGGGCTGGGTTCAGTTTTTCCATGGAGAAGTTGGAAGACAAACACGAGCTCCAACAGGCTGCACAGCCGAACGGCTCCCGTCAACCCTGAGCCTCATCTCGGCTGCGTGAACCAGCACCTCTGCCTCTGCTCACGTTTGTGGCAGGTGCTTGTCTGCAGTTAGCAATGAGAGGAGCCAGCACCACGGCTCACTGCTCCGAGCAGGAACACACATGCAATTTCAGCACAGGAAAAAAAAAATAAAAAAAAGAAAAAAAGAGAGAGAGAGACAGAAATAAAGAGAGAGCAGCAACACTACAGGTGTAGGAGCCTTCTGAGAAAGCACAGGCTCAAGCAGGTTCCCTCTTTCCAAGGGCTCCTTCACCTATTGCACTTGGAAAGGAGGGCAATGGGACGGGGGCTTTAATGAGTGAAAGACTTTTCAAAGGCACCTTTTTCTTCGTTTAAGTCTTATATAAATTAAAAACGTATCAGGCTGCGGCACCACAAACTCATCTTTGAAGTTCCCTATTGTGCTCTTCAATACATGAGCCTAATAGAGGAATATTTTTACTATATCATGCATATATATTCTGCATACATTTTATATATATTATATATATATATAATTTCAAATTTCTCAGGAAAAGTAGTGGCAATTAATCTGCGGCATAAATAATGATCTTTGCAAAAATAAAATAATCACAAGCTACAAAATTCATTTTTTAATGTTTCTGGATTAAACCCATCCATATCATCAAAATTTACAGGAAGGACAACATTGCATATAAAGGAAGAAAAGCATTCCCAAAGGCTTGTCAGCATCTGATTTGTTTCATTTACACTTGAAGCTGTATTAAAAATACTTACAAACCGATGCCTCAAGTGCACCCAGGCACAACGTGCTAATAACAACTTGATTAATAAGAACTGCCGCTTTATTGCTATTTAAATAAGAAACCATCTATGTGTCTTAAAACAAGGCTGCAGCAGCGCCTGAGCCCCCAAGGCAGAGCTGCACTTGGGTCCGGGCTCTGCCCCGGCCTCCCACTAACTTTTCCATTACTGGGGTCTTTTCCGAGGGCCTTCAAAGAGGACCAAGTCCAAGAAACAGCAGCAAAGCAATAAATATGAATTTAAGTACAAATTAAAGGACAGCCTGGCTCCTCTCTGCTTGGCTGACACAGGTCCAGGTCCTCCAGCACCCCGAGTCAGATGATATTTTCATCAATGCAGTCGCCACAAAAGCCATTTCTGTCACTAGCATCAGGGTCTGACCTGGGAGTCTCCCAAACCCTGAAATTCTTCATATTGCAGCTAAAAAGCCGTGCTCTGCAGCTGGGGAGTGTAGCAGGCTCAAACTCAGTAAATTTAATTAAATTACAAGCTAGACTACAGATTTTAACTTCCCTTTTTCTATTTGCAGAATTTACTTGTTTACTCATGTGAAGCAAATCTAAACAAAAAGTTGATATTATCATAGCAATAAAGAGAAAAGAGACCAGAATGACTAAGTAATTAATGCAGGTCTTTTGATTAAAGTCAATTTGCCTTCACCATTGTGACTTACAATGCGCCCTAGGCCTGCATTAATAACCCACTAGCACATGGCTTCCCTGCTCCTTTAATTATTTATAATTTTTATTGCTTGTTAACACAAAGCAACCTTAATGAGATTAATAAAATTATTTTCTTAGTTAACATTTGCCTTATCCAAGCGAAGAACTGCACTCGACACCTCTCCCCGGCAAATGTCAAGCCAACCCTTGGCCTTTTCTCTCCAAAGATGGGGTTCCCGAAGGGCTGCAGGGGCTTTATGGACCAGCGGGTGCCAGGGACCCCCAGGACCACTTGGCTGGACGGTCGGCACCGCCACGAGCACTTGGGTGTGGGTATAAACACCAGACAGGCCTAGTTAGACACACAGACAAACATTTACGTGTACATGGATGCCAGGGACTCTTCCCTCTCATCCTCACTAGCCCAGTGTTGCATTAAGGAAAAACCACCCCTCTTGCACACATCAGAACTTAACACTGGCAAGAAATATTGTCTTGCAAACTGTGCACTGAACAAAGTGGGTACAGCTTTTCTTCTACAGAATTACCTGCGTCGCCCAAGCCAAACGCACCTATGGGCAAAACTGACTTTTCTTTAGATCTCCCCTTTACAGTTCCTAAAAGTCACACTGTGAGATGCCAGTAACAGGAGGCTGCTGCATATCCTTATCTGGGAAATGTAATTTTCCCCAGAAGCTCCTGAATAAACTATTTTGAGCATACTTGGATGTACCTCTGCAAACTAAATATGCAGAGAAAAGACAGTATTTCCAAGATCACAGAAAACATATGATGCATTTAGAAAGATGCGTTTATACGTACTGGATTCAAATTCAGAAATAGCAGGATTAAAACAAAGCACCAAAGGAAAATGACTTAGCGCAATTAAGCGTCAGCCTGGTTTACCTTCCATATTTTCATAACATGTCTTTTTTTTTGTGAAAAAGACTTTGGTATTTCCATTAAGGACACTGCTGCCTGCAAAAAGCATTTGCTAAGAGCTTTATTAATTACAGGTTTACTGCATCCACCAAAACAAAGAAACAAAACAATAACAAAAAGAAAACCTGCTTGGCAACATCACTCATAATATACATACACATCAGCTAAAGTGAATTCACGGGGCAAGAACCAACTGTTCGTTCTGATAGACTCGAAGAATTGAGTTTTTCTCTGACCACCCTTCTTGGAAACAGCAGGATAACCCAGGACAGCACCAATAAATCCAACTGGACAAAGCCCGGAGTTCCTGTGCAGAGCAAGCCCAGCATTTGTGCCATTAATAAGACTAATTGCTATTGACCAGTTTGTTTCACTGGAAGTTGAGATGAAAAACCTCGAGCAAAGTAAAGGCTTCCCTTTCAGAGCAGCCCATCAATACATGTTGACACTCTAAATCACACTGTAACCTCGACTTGACTATTCACAAAAGTCCACGTCTAAGGAAACTTGCAGCAATTTGGCCTTAATTACGTCCACCTAGGAAAAGCACCTCCAAACGCAAAGGAAGAACTGGGGGCCCAATCTGCAAAGGCATTTGGATGTTGTTATTCCATGAGAGCATATTTAAACTTAGGTGCCTTGCATTTCTTAGACCTGCTATTGCACTCCAGGTGCAGATTGCAGAGTGGAGCACTAAGATCTGGAAGGGCAGAGCAGGTTTCTCCACCTTTCCACATTGCTCTCCACCAGCTGCATCACCCCTAAGTCATGATCCAGCTCAAAAGACGGCCCTGCCACCACTGCAGCCTCAGACACCGTCCACCCCACCAGCCCTCCTGAGGCCCACAACATTGTAGTTTGTCCTTTCTTTTCAACACAGTTGTCAGGGATTTAAAAAAATATTATCGTGCTTAATCTCTCCCGATTTGATTATGACTGACATTGCAACAGCAGCAGCCGGGACATGAAGAACTCGCATACACATGGGACAGATGCAGATTTACGTTTTCCCTTGCTCTTATAACACTAGCGGGTTCAGTGCTCAAGAGCTGCAGTCTTGCTAGCGGCATCTTTATGAGGCTCAGCTGACTCTCCACCTAAATTTATACCTGCTCCAGCATGTTCTCTGAACCACAATCTCAGGCACTATAAATTAGAAGGACCCTTTATAGGAGAGCAGATGCTTCCCAATGCCTCCTTCGCACAGCATTCCTCCTATTCAGCACAATGTCACCACGTTTTCTGCCTGCAGCAACACAAAGAGACAGAAAAATCTGAGTAACATTGGCTGCAAGGATTATGCCCAACACCTCCTTGCACCCAGAGCAGTCTTGCAATTTTGATGACTTCTCATCTCCATCCGCTCACCTTTTAGCAGCATGAAGCCCACGGCTTTGCCAGGTCAGCCCGAGTACCACTACGGTCGTGGTTCCTTCTGCTGGTTGCAGCCTGGACACAACACCCTCCACAGCATGAGTTACTCCACAGTAAAGTCCCAAAATCCTCCAATAAATCTACAAGCAAGAACAAATGTAGCCTTAGCACATGTTTTCACCTCAATCTTTAAAGTGCCGATCTCCACTCAAGCCAAGAACCTCTGAGATCTGAACAACTTCATGAAGCCCAACCCCATAACATTGTTTCACCCAAGACAACTTCAGAAGAGGAATATGCTACATTCTAGCTAAGGTTTAAGTTAGAAAAAGGTTTCATCTGCAAACATAACTATTCAAGAGATAAATATTTAACACAGACTTCATGTCAGAATCTATAAATATAATATTCACCAGTTGGCTGTAAGTCAATGGGAAATTTTAGCAGAGATTGGACTTCTACTTTTCATGGGTATTTAAAGCAAATTAACAATGACAGTAATGTAATTTTCCTGGCATGACTCTCTTCTCTCTTTCATTTCTTTTCCGCTGCCTCCTGCTAGAATATTTAGAGGAGTTTAAACTGATTTCAAGATTCTTTGGGGAAAAAAAAAAAAAAAGAAAAGGAAAGAAAAAACACACACGTACCTTGCTATGATAGATCTTTCAGGTGTTCATAGACACGCAAGGAAAAAAATAACACTTGCATTTCCACTTAAATAACCTGTTTATAGAGTTGTTGATGGAAAAAGGCAATGTTCATCTTCCAGGACCATAAATACTTATTTTCAGTGAACTACAAAGTTAAGGTTTATGATTGCAACCTGTTTTTACTAACTCCCATGTAAGATTTCCTCAGCGAGGAAGCTACTGGAGAGCCAGTCGGGTGCTGCAGGCAACAAGTAGCCCTCCCTGTAGTCTGAAATCAACTACTTACACCACTTTGTAGAGAATTTTTTCATCTCTCTATATTCTTATGTTTTTCAATGTGTTAAAATTAGCCTTCACTGCAAGAAGCAGCTGCCGCCTTCAAAATCCATTTTGGAATGTCACTCATTTGCAGAGATAGTTGGTCATCCAATAACAATTTGTGATTTAAATAATCTCTACTGAATGAATGTGTCATTGCCTAAATCTTCTATCTCATACATGCAAAACTAGAATAGGAAGTCGGGAATTCATGAGCCTCATCCACTGAAGCCAACAAATTGAATTTCTGTGAATTTGGTAGGAGATGTTAAAATTGCTCTTGTCTTCTAAATCCTGGTAAAAACACCTCTGAATCTGACTGTCTGTCTTCACTGGTAGCCTTGGAAGAGGAGCTTAGAGAATCCATGATTCAGAGCTAGAAAATCAGGCTTTGTCACAGCTGAAGTGAATCAAGTTTTCAGAATCTGCTCCCCTTTAAATCAAGATTTATGCTGTTAGAAAAAAACCTCATGGAGATGTGCACTTGGGGCTCTCTCTCTTCCAGCTCTTGCTTTCTGCTACCGCAGGGCCCGGCTCGTTCCCCGGTATCCCCCACTTCCCTGGCCTTTCCCCATGGAGACCCCAGTGCGGTTGTCACCGTGCAGCACTGTTCCCTCTGCAGAAGGGCAGGCCCTGGCGGGCCGCAGCTCACTCACCAGCTCTGCCTTTTATTTTTGCCTGTTTTGTGATTTCTCCTTTAAACAGCAGCTGGGAAGGACACAGGCTGCTGACGCTGCTCATGTTCAGGGCTAATTCCCTTTCTCAGGAGCTCCTGCCAATACCTGGAGCTGGGAGCCAAGAGCCCCCTGGCCAGCACCACGTTCCGGCTAGAAAGGTTGGCCCCTTGCTCAAATCGCACGGAGCTGGCAGGGCTCTGTGGCATTTCCACACACACTGCCCTAAAAATCTCGATCTTACATATTTTTAATCTCCTATTTTGTTTACTGAAATAGAGTACTGTGATGATACAAGTGTGGCTATTTAAAGTTTTTTTTTTTCCCTGCCTCTGAATCATGGTCTAAATAAATAATTTTCCATCAAAAACCTCCCATAATAACTCAATTAATATAGTAATTACCACAAAGTACATTGAGCATGTAATGATTAATAGTTCTGCACGCCCATATTTTCCTTTATGCAAATAAGCACCTATGTCAACAAAGTATTAGCAGAGGGCACTTTATAAAAAAAGGCATTAGAGGAGTTTCAGCTTTCCTTTTCCCCCTCTTCTCTCAGTAGTCTTCATTAATATAATAAAACCACCATTATAAAATCATTAGCGTAAATGCAAATAAAGTTGTACATGGCTAATATGCCCACCAGGTTCTTAATCACTCAAAAAGTCAGGCTGCATTAAGCGTGATGAAGGCCACGATGGGGGTGACATGACGTTACCTTGGTGAGCAGGCGGGAGGGCTGAGCGCTCTCAGCGAGCAGAGACCCTGCGGCAGCGCTCACGCCCTGCAGCCTAACCTGGCCCATCGCAGAGAATGGACCCGTTGCGAGGAGTAGACCTAGTGGCCAGGTCCTCTGATACCTCTCTGATACCACGCAGCTCCCACAGGAAGCTCAGGGCAGTTCCTCAACCTCAATCTGGGAAAAGAGGGGAGACGTTTCCAGCTGGCATCTGAACAGGATCATCTAACACCTCCTTGCGTATGCTTTCTGCTGCCCTGGTTCATTTACTCTGTGCGCTGCCATCATGGTACCCTTCCTGCAACCATTCTGCTCTTTTGCCTTCACTTAGGAACCACTGGTGCAATATGAGACTTCAGTCCTTCGGGTCCAGGATGGACCTCCACCTCTACATTTTGGAGGCAGCAGCTACCCTGGTATGGACACACTACTCCCATTTAATGCACCGGAGAATGTTGCAGACATCTTCTGCTGTAAACCCTGCATACAGCTACCAAAAAAGTGCACGTGCTTATAGACATCGTGCTATTATGGAGTATGTCTTGCTATGGAGTCTTTCCTTGCTTTCTGCCTACCCAAGTTATACTGCTGCTTCCAGAAGAAAGTCATTCAGACTATCCTAATGTGTTAGTCCAAGAAGAAAGGAGCTGATTGCACTAATTACTATAAACAGAATAGATAAGAGATTTAAAGTGTCAGGTCAGACAGAAGGGGATAGATGAAAGTAGCTCTACAGCACGTGAGAGGCAGAATGCATTATAGTGGAGGAAGGTGGTTACTCCTGATCTTACAATATGGTGCCTTTTTCATTAAAAAAAAAAAAAAATCCAAAAGGGAGAAAGAAAAGAAGAGAGAAAAAGAAGAAGGATGCCAAGGTTCCTGGCATCTCATATTCACTGCTCATCTGTCACAACTGCCTGTTAAGCGCAATGGTTCAATCCTGCTCAGGCTTTACACGGCTAACAGCTACACGTCACTTGATGGCAGCTCTAAGCTGCACAAACTAAGCCCTCTAGGAAACTGCTTGGAAATGATTTCACAAGACGACCACCACTGAAGTTGTAAGGCAAGTGTCTGAACGTTAGATGCCAAGATTAAGGCTGTCTGTGTAACGTTGATCTACCCAGAGACCGTATTGCAGCCATGCCCCGTATGCTTGATGATACACTCTTAATTAGAGAGCAGCTTCCAAACGAGCCGTGCCAGGAGCCCCACGAGGCTGCCGAGGCGGCAGGAAGGCAGCGAGCTCCTCCCCGGCTCCACACTCAGCGCCAGCCCCTTGCGGCTGCCGTTTCCAAAGGGGCTTCCCAGATTTACGGCTCGGAGAAGCACTAAATACCTGAGACTCGCACATTAGTTGTGGAACAGCAAAGGAGGCTCTCGATGGAAGCAGGAGAAAGCAAAAAAGGAATAAACAGCCACCGCACACGCACCCCAAAGCCCAAATGAACAGGTACTGCCAGAAAAAAAAGCACCTCTCCTTCCCACTCCAGACTCACCTGCTCGTGTTCCCTCTGTTCTGCTCAGCTCAGGAATCCCCTAAAATCTCTGCCAAGACACCAAGCAGCACAGTAACTGCGCACAGCAGCTTACCTACCTTACATAAAACAAAACAAAACACCACCGCCTTCTTAAGTGCATTTGGTGTGGTCTGCTGATCAGAGGGAGAGCCCAGGACACCGAAGTTCATGCCAAAGCCTTGCTGGGCACCACACTTGTACTGCACATGTTATTTGGGGCATAATCACAGCACAGAAAAGAGCGCTTCGGAGATGTGTGGCTGGCACTTGAGCTGGCAGCCGTGTCCCCGAGTATTGAGCTGCAGCTGTTAAATGCGACTGGGATTTTGTGAAGTGGGGAAGGGGGACTTCACCGTCCCCAAGCAAGGCTGCAGCCTTGCAGAGGCAGAGTCCGGGGATTAGGAGCAGCCTATCTGCAGAAGGGGAAGCAGGACAACAAGGAAAAGCCAGGGAAGCATTCGGCTCGGGAACAGCCCATCCTGGGCCGCGCTCAAAAAGGGGAATGCTCAGTATCTGCTCAATGAGCTCAGAGGAATCAGATCTGTTGCTGTGGGGATGGCTGCAAAAGCTCCCAGGGATGCCTGGAAAATGGTAAATGAAGCAGCAACAGTACTTGATGGGCAGAGCAGTGCAGAGGGGATTTACCCGTGTGCCTCAAAGACCCAGGTCACTTAATTGTTGGACAATTAATACTTAAGCTTCATCCCCAGGAGAGATTTCCCAGAACCTTGGTTAATGCTCATTTTTCCTCTTCCCTTCCTATAAGGGGTAACACTGATTCCATTCACGCTGCAGTTCACAACAGAGGAGGTCTCCAAAGACCTGCAAGCAGCCAGGGCAGCCACAAAGCCACAACTGTGGAAACTGGAAACCAAGGCAGAGCAAGGGTTACATCTCCCATGCCAGGGCCCTTCTCCCCATGCAGCAGGTGCTCTGGCTTCTGGAAAGTGCAAGAAAGGCTCCAAGAAACCTGCATCTCGTCCCCAAGCTGGCTGAGAGCCCCTCTACCCTGCTGGGAAGCAGTCTTTTCTATCACACTGCTCTGGAGGGGCTCGTGCCTCTCGAGGTATGAGCTTTTTTGGCACGATGCAGCTCTGCACTACCAGTATTTTCCAGGCTGAGCCTGCAAATCCCTCGCCGTGTTTGTAACTAACCGAGCACAGTGCGATACTGTTTGCAAGCAGAGCACTCGCCTACCACAACTACCAACCAGCTGCTCTGGGAGCTCCGGGCAGCCTCATCCTTGATGCTCAGGATCAGCATCGGAGAAGGCACAAGATGCCAGATTGGCAATTTAACAGGATGGAAATGACAGCAGGGCCAATTCTGACCCGTATTCCTCATTACGCCAACTGCACCCGGAGAGCAAATTGTCACTTTCTGTTCTTGTTAGCACCGTGGCACCAGGACAGGTTCCTGTATTGGAAATCCTGTGTTCTGGAGGGGGAAAAGGCTCTCCCTGCCTTGTTGCACCGAGGCAGCAGAAGCCCCTTCAGGGCCTCTTTTGACTCACTGGGAGAACTCACCCCATTCTGGCCCAGGATTTCATGATTACCTCCTAGGGAGCCGCACGCGGCCTCAGCCCTGGCCCGTGGGCAGCAGCTAATGGTACCGTGCGAGGATGGTACCTGGTTCCGCTGCTGCAAAAGGGATTTAGAAACAGGACTCACTGCTAAATATGCTGCTTTTTATAGCACCTTTGCACATCCCCTCTGCTCTCCTGGTATGGTTTCTCTTAAACTGCCATATTAAGGGGACACCGAAGCCAGCTGTGCCCTAACAATGTCCTTACTGTCAACATGATGCTACCTATAAGCACAAAATAGCAGAAACTGAAAGTGACTGTCCTGGGATAGAAAGGATGTGGGAAACAGGAGCCTTGGAAGAGAAAACAGCTCAGGCTGATCTCCAGCGCAGCAGGCAGAGACGCAGCAAGCCCTGTGCTACCTGTTGCAGACACACGTTGCAAGGCTTTGGGGCTCTCCTTCCACAGCTAGTCTGGTGAAATCACAACACAGACAGCAAAGGTGTCAGCTCAACAAGGTTTTCAGAGGACTGTTCAGGGAGCAGCTTGGCCCAAGTTTCAGCAGGAAGCTCTGCCTGGAGGGAGGCTTTGCCAGCGAGCAAAAGCCTCAATGGTTCTGGAATTATTCTAGTGCTAGATCATTATTTCAGAGAAAACATGAAAGAAGCTTGTGAACAGACGACAGACTTGTTCTTTTAACATCTCGAGTTACTCTAAGAAACGATTCACAAGAAAACTGAATGCATTATTAACCTGATCTCAACACAGATTAGTATCAGTGTGAGCTCTGATGCAGCACCATACAGTAAATGAGAGGTTTTAGCACGTAATCCAACTAAACTATATATGCAAAAGATCAAATATCAGAACGTATAAAATATACATACAGAGCTTGCAAATATACGACAAAAACATTGACCCAGTTCATCAGTGCTGTCTCTCTCTTCCTGTATGAAGAGGCTCTAGAGGCTTTAATAACCAGCCCTTTGCAGAGGCAGAGAATTTGAGATCAGGGACAGACATTGCATGGAAGGAGCCTGCTGATGGCATCTACTTGATGCATCTAATGAAGAATTAATAAAATAGGACAAGATCAAAGGATATCTAAGTATATAGAAGTGAATAAAGACATAGCAAAGCTACTAAGAAAAAGTTTTTCAATAACACAACATAAAACTGTGGTCAGTCCTCACTTTACCCCTTGCTGTTACTAGCCAGCACTTGAGTCTCTTGGCAGCAATGTCTCATGAAAAAATAAGTCATTAAAGCAAATATTGCAGAATAAGAAAAAAAATCAGAACATGGAATTTGGATCCTAAGTAAGTGAATAGCATCTTTAGCCCTTGCAGCTCATCAAGTCATCCGGGCAGTGGTACCTCTGCAAGAGGCTGCCTGCAGCAGCTGCTTGATGGAAACACGAAGAGCCCATCAAACACTTAACCAAACACTTACTGAACGGAATATCCCGGTTTCCACCTTTATTTGGTGCTCAACAGAGAAGTCAGACCTTTATGAAAGACCGTTCTGAGGCTGGTGTGGCTGAACTGCCAGGTGATGTGGCTGAGCTCACCCCAGTGAATGTTTTAACAGCCCCAAACCAGGGACAGGTCTCCTAGAGCCTGATCCGTATCCATATTGGGATATCTTCCTCAGATAGGAAGGTTATTTTAGGGACAGAGGGGCTGCAGCAGTGCACAGAGCCAGCACAACTAGCTAAGAGGCAAAGCCAAAGGCTTTAAGGAACACAAAGACATCCCATAACACAGAGATTATGGAGTGAACCACATGGAAATGTGGATTTTCCTATTAAACTGAGGCAGTCTGGGGCTGCATGCCAGTCTAACACAAGGAGATTGCGATCTTGATGGTTTTTTAATCCTTTCTGGATTCCCTGCACAAAGTTTCTCTTAGAAACTATTATGTTAGAAATGCAGCTTCCCCCAGCAGGTGTGAAGTTGAAGGAAATTTCATTTCAGGAGATAAATAAAAGCATTTTGATAAGGTTAAAACATTTCAATTTTTTCTCTTCCTAACATGTCACTTTTTGTTTTGTTTCAAATAACTCATTGTTTAGACATTTCTCCTACGCTCTAGCAATACTGTGGGTATTAAATATTGCACCTGACCCAAAACTATTTTATTTCCTTTAAAGTAATTTCAAATTCTTCACTTTCCTTCTCATTCGGAAGGCCTCTTTTTGTTTTTAAACCACCGTTTCCCAGGAAATGGGGATGCGCTGCCCTTTCTGATGCTCTCACTGCTCTCTGGATGGCAGAGGAGATGCCACCTGCCCTCAGTGCAGCTACAATCCCTGCAGAACCAACGGGGTTACCTGATGCTGTTCCCTAAATTCACCTCCTGCTCTTGAAGGCACTTTGTGTTTCCTCTGACCCCTATTACACATAGGAGAATCTGAGAAAAACAATACACAGGGAACAAGAAGAGTTAAATAGAAAATCAGGTACGAGCACAAACCTCCCTAAAGTCCCTCCTGTGGATTTAGAATTGGAATGTGCAGCCTGCTCAAAATGTTTCCCTTGCAGGTAGCACCGAGCCTGACATAAGAACATTTTGAATTATTTCTTTCGAGATGATGTATCAGTACGAAACAACAACGACTTTAAAAGAACAGTTTACCTCTACAAAGTATTAGACTTCCCAAACATTTTCCCTGCTACAGGAGAGGCTTTTAAATAACAAGAGTTCTGAGTCACTGGATTAAGCGCAGGGACCCCATCCTGCGGCGGCGGCTGTTCTAGAGGGGTTATTCCCCCAGAGTGGAGGAAAAGACAATATGGGGGGACAGAACTCTTGAAAGCTTCAAGAGAAATTATTTCCTGAGCAAAGAATTACGTGGCAGAGGGTCACTCCAGTTTGAGGAAACAGAATGAGACTACTCGGTGTCAAAATACCCCGTTCTTTCCAGAGGTGAAATGCATCATTCCCAATTTGAAAGCTAGATAAGGAAGGCAGGAAAGGAAAGGTATTTTTAAGATGGAGTCATTCTCTTGCAGAACAAAGAGCAAGGTATCCCATGAAATGAAAATCCTTTCTCTTTTCATTACTCCTGTCAGGTCTTCCTAACTAGTTATCAAAACTGAATATCCTACTTCAATACAAGAACATATATATTATTTTCTAAATATATCAGCAGCACTTTTGGAAACAGTAAATTATAGTAAATTATATAAAGTCGTCTCCACACAAAGACAGTCCAAGTCAGAGGCTTAACTGGCTGAAACCCTCTGCAAGATGAAAACTCATCCAAACTCCTGCTTTGACTTGAAGCACAAGCCACCTGTTAGACCCAACACCGCAGGATCCAGTGCATTAAACAGCTGCTCAGATAAACAGGTTACGTATCCTTCTTTCTCCCAGATATACCACTCTGCATCACACAGATCTGCAGAGAATCACTACTGAATCTTATTCCATTTCACAGCTTAAATGCTCGCATTTTGGAGCACAGCATAAAATAAAAAGAGCAGAACCCCGTCAGACACAGCCCTGTGTTGGTGTCTGAAGGGGCAGCCTGACGTGCAGACCGTTACAGGGCACCATGCGGGCACAACCCAGGCTGCAGCTCCTCACACCCGCTCTGCATCGCACTCTGCACCACGGGGGCTGCCAGGCCTCTCTGCTGGGCCCCGGGAGCAGCCAGGCCCCCAGTGAGGCCACCTTGGAGCCTGGCCTTGGCTCATGGTCCTCTCCCCAGCTCCAGCACCGCTACCAGCTTTGCCTCTGCTAGAGCCTTCCCAGGGTCCAAAGCAACTGCTGTGATTGCTCAGCCCCGAGAGCAGCACCAGAGGCTGCTTTGCAAAAGCAGAATGAAGGGGTAGAGGGGAAGTTGGTTTTGAGTCAGCAGGGCAAAGCACGGGGAGCCCCGTGAACAGTTTCACTCGAGTACGATGGCAAACGTGATTTTCTGGCTAAGGACTGATGGACCAACCCGGCCAAGGGCCCAGCTTCCGTACTCGCCGAGTAGAATGCATGCATGCGAAGCTGCTCCTCAAAACCGATGACAACGGAGCAGCCGTCGATACTCGTGGCATAATCTCCATGGAAAAAAAACAAACAGAAAAAAAAAAAAAAAAAAAAAAAAGAAAAATATTGCAACAAGAAGCCAGCCAAGAATGTGTAGTTAGGGGGTTCCCTCTGCGGACAGCCCCTGTGCTGCTGGGTCCCAGGGAACAGCGCTTCCTCCTTGGGGACGGGGACAGCCCGCGTCGCCCGTGGGCCAGCGCCGACCCCAGGAGCCCTGTGGGGCTGGCATTCGCTTGTGGATACACCAGCCTTTTAGCTTCTGGCCCAAACTGACTAAGGAGCTCGCCCTTCAAAAGAAGGGTGATGGAAATGCATTAAGTACTATCTGCTGTTACACGTTTTAACAGAGTTTTTGCAGGAGGCAGGCTGTGAAATTAAGAAAGCTGGAATACCATAAAACTTATTCAGAGCAGGTTTGCTCAACGGTCGCACCGCTCTTAACAAGTGCAGTGATGGCTTTTTCATCAGCCAGGGATTGCAGGGGAGACAAAGTTGTTCATATTTTAGCATCATACTCTTAAGAACAAGCCATAGCCCCAGGAGACATTTGAGGCATTCTACTTCAGAGCTTCTTACCTTGGAGTCATGCAAAAAGATGCAATATCTTTTGCTAGCAAAGACATTAAAATACAGCAATTAACAACAATTTGCTTGATTTGCAAGTTTGAGGCTTTCATTTGGAAACAGACCTAGTTAACTAAAGCACTGTTCTACTGCAGTGACATTTTTTAACAAAAATACATGGCCATCACACCCCGCCAGTTCTCACTTGAACCACAAATTAATTCTAGCAGCCGCACTGATGCCTGAATTCTCATTTTTCACTGTCATACGTGTGGCTTCTGTGTCAGGAGCGATACATCTCAGCCCTTCCCTCCCCTGCTCTCCATCTGAATGGCGAGCTATCGCACTGCGACATAATCAACAACCTTGAAAAATACTGAGGCCTGCATTTGAATGTAAGTTTACGTATCAAAGATGCAGTTTAAAGCTCAGATCAAGCCGTACTAGGATATGCTCCACGCAGCTTTTGTTGGTAAGGAACTACATTAAGAAAAGAGAAAAAAGTCTGTTTATACAGGCAAGATTTTTTAGTCCTATTGGGACATTTGTATCCACAGATGAAACCTGGAACTGCAGGCAGAACCTGCCCGAAGTTGGTGCGATACTTGAGGTCTCAAAGAGGGATTTGCTGAGGGTCATGCAATGAACCACCTGGCTTTGGACTGTCCAAAGTCATGAATTAGCCCTCAGGGAGGTCCAGCCTGGGGTCCCGTTGGGACACAACCCAACGCGACGCTCTAGCAGTCGCGGGGGGAACCCGCCAGCCGAACTCCCACCCCGAGCAAAGGCGTTCGGCAGCTCCGAGCGAGGGGAGTTTCCAAACCCCGCTGGCTACAGAGGCGTTGAGAAGAGCAACTTCCCTCCACAATGTGATTAAACACCACTTGGCTTAAATCTGTTCCCTGGAAGATGCCCCAATTAAGTAGCTTTTCTAATTAAAGATATCCTGATTAAGTACTGGCATTGAAAATAAAATAAGAGAGACAAAAATGCCCTTAGTAGGTCATGTCCCCTTTAGAAATGTGTGAGGGTTCAGCTGCTAATGAAAATTAAAGTAGGCTCATGGTTTTTTTTCCAGATTTATCTGTGTTGGTAATTGCAGAGTGAAAAGGAACAATGATAGCCATAAGGTCAAATCCACCCTTCAGTCCCAGCTGTAATTCCACCCAAACTAATGAGAACCGGACCAGGCGTAACAGAGCAGCTTACCCTCCAAGAACAAAAAGGCTTGAAGAGACGCACTGCTCGATTTCAAGAGGGTTGACATTTTCAGTCCAATTTTTTTAAATCACAGATGCTCCTGTCAAGATTTGCCTGCTTTAAAAATGTGGAGCAATTAAATCCCAACTAGTGCTGGGCAAGCTGCCTTGCGACGCTAAGCTAAAAATGCGGCTTTACCAAATCTAAGTCAGTTCGTGTCTCCGCTCCCCAGATCGCAACCTACGCTCTGGGGCTGCAGTTAGGGTTAGTTGCTGCAACCTCTTCATGAAGACGGGGGCTGAAGCTTCTGATATCAAACAATTGATTTTGGAGAGTTTTGTGCCCTTGCTCTAGGACTGCGCGTTCTCTCTGAACGGGAGGGCAGCTCCACACCCGCCTGCACGGGTGGCTGCGCATCCACGATGTCCCTCGGCTCCCCTGGACTCCACGTTTTAGCCATTCGCTTTCTGCCGACTAGTCATGCTTAGAGAGGAGGCTGCAAACACCAGCACGGCCGCCTCTCGGGAGCACGCAAACCGATTTTGAAAGCGTTTCGTTCAGTCCTTGCAAAACACAGGAGGGCCGTCATGCACGTGCGGCCTCCCCAGGGCTGGAGCTTGAATCCCTCCTTGGCTGCCTGAAGAAGCGCAAGGAAAATCATTCCCTGCCAGTCTTAACAGGCTGCTGTTCTGTGCGCATTAATAACCTGGATGGGCTAAATTCACCCCTCCTCTGGGGCTATTTTGGATCAAGGATTACTGAATCCTTAAGAAAAATGAATTTTCTGTTGAGCACAAAAATAAACACCAAAACCCAACTATTTTCACTTGATGTATGTGCAACTGTGTTCACTACATCAAGACTAAAAAAAGCTCAAAAAACGGAGCACATCTACAGAAGACAGAGAGAAAGACTTTTCCTGCTTGCACAGATTCAAACACTGTCACTATCTGTGCTCTTACAAGCCGTGATGAAGAGCAAGGCTTTGTTCAAAGCAAAACACTGGTAAAGAGCCACTTGCTTGGCCACAGGATAGAAGCACAGAGTTGTGTCCCTATCCACTTTTCAGAATGTGACAAGAGCCTGTTTTACCTGGAAAGGACAACAGTTCAGCAACTCCAAGCATCTGCACCAATTTATAGTGCAATAAAGAGAATATCTGGGACACAAAGTCAGAACATGTCTGGGGACCAAAAAAAAAAAAAAAAAAAAAAAAAAAAAATTAACAGCTTTGGGTTCTTCTTTTGGGAATGGGAAAAAAATGGGAGAAAAGCAGATTGCAGGTCCCTTACTTCCCTGTTAGCCCTGCCATAATAAACAGAGGACTTTCTCATCCGTAGCCTTGGATCAACGACATAAATAAGTCTTTGTACAAGTCCTTTCAGGCCAAGTTTCTTATCAACAATGACCTCCTTGTTGCTTTGGGAAGAAACTTTTACCGAGGGGTGATTTATTGCTGGGGCAGGAGTTACCACTCGGAACAGATGCACATAAAATGGTTCGAAAAAGACGATTCTCCCTCTCTCACAACTGCTTTGAGGCTTCATTAGTGCACGTGAAGCAAGCTGAGATCTTTATCTGAAGGATGCCACGTACAGCAAGTTCCAATTACTAATAGTATCATTAAAAAATAATCAGCTGGAAAAAAATGCCTTTTGTTGGCAGACTCCGAGTTGTCTGTGGCATCTTCCAGCGATTTAATCTGTATTTTACAATCCTGCCCTTCTAGTAAGTCTGGACACGTTAATTAGGGAGAGCGAAAGAAGTCTCATTCTGGGGCAGAACGGCCAAGCCCAACCCTGTGTGTGAACACCCCGAACCTCTCCATCCGGAGGGACCCTGCCACCGGGTTTGACAATCGAGGTAAAACATCAAAAATAAAATGTGTGAACACTAATGGCTAATTAAGGGGCCTTCATTGCATCTCTGCCTACCCTGCTATGTATTTGCAGACCTATTTAAGATGAATAAAGAACAGTAACACAATAGGATGAGAAAAGTAAAGTGGGCTAATTTAGGAGAAGACCATGCTAATGACTGCACCAACCAGACAGCACAAGGGAAAGAAGAGGAACTGTCTGCAGCTGCAGTGAAAATAATAATAAAAAAAAGAATGACTTGGTGAAGAATTCCTGGCTCTGGTTCTGGTCACTAGCCAGATGTTAACAGGGGCACTGTTGTGATGAGACTGACAATTCATATAGTATCCTGCACTGCATGAAGTCTCCAGATGAGACTTTTTTTTAATAAATGGATCTCTTGTTCTCTCTCTATACATACAAATATATATAGAGAAAAAAAAATGCTAATTTGCAGAAAAAATAGGGATATTTTAAAATATATGCTTAAATTCTTATGTGTATGAGGATGCACCACTAAACCCAGTTGTACAGCAGCAACCAGTGCAGGTGCTTTTTGAGATTAAAAACAAAAGAACCTCTACATTCCTATTATTTTAAGTGTCCCAAGTCTGACATTTCAGCCAGTCATTGATTTTTTTTTTTTTTTTTATTATAGCTGGACTTCGAGCCCCACAATGATGATGCAAAAACATGCAACAGAGAGGAAGAGCTTGGCACGTGAGGGCAAGAGAGGAGGATGAAGTCAGCGCACACGGCGCACAGCGAGGAAATCCCAGAACACAATTTATCAGACACGAACAGCAGAACCGGCTGCCCAACAACTGGCAGGGGGTAGATCAGGAATAAGGAGCTACTTACTGCTTACTTACAGAGAAAATGTTTCTATCATCCCTCTTATAGGAGGAGGAGTGTACAGAGGACAGCCTGGGAAAAGCAAAATAGAAAGGATGGGTCCTGGAGAAGGGTGTCCCTGGGAACAAATCCTGAGCTCCTGCAAGAGGAGATTGTGGGGTGGGATACAAGACAAATGGCAAACACCCTGGTGTTTGACCAATTAACTGATTTGCCAAAGTATTAGATGGGGGAAACAGAGTGAGGAGAAACAAAGATGGATAATTGGTTTTAAAACTCAATTAAACAAACAAACAAAAACAACAAAACATCAGTATTCATCCAGCTCTAAAAATGACTCCCATGGAAACCATTTATTTTTTGCATTAAGGGAACAACACCCCTATTGCTACAAAGCAGACTTGGTTTCACAGCTCAGTCCTTGCAGCTGTGCGGCCATCAACGAGGGGCAGGGCAGACACAGGGGGAAAAGTCATGAAACTCAGTCAGGAATGAACTCAGGAGGGCAAAGGAAAAGGCACAGAGGTAGATACACAGCACATATAAGCAGCAGCTGGACAGGAATTATATATATATATATAATTATATACATACATGCACACTTTGGGTAATTAAATAGAAGGGGACAAATGGCTACTTTAATTACAGCCAAGTGCCAGGACACCAGAGAGCCCTCTGACTGCATCAGGGCTTTGGCATTTTGCTAACTTCCCTACAGTAAGAGGATTTCGGCAGCTGTTCACCTCAAAACCTGAAACTATTTTGTGCTTTGCTCTTATTTCTTTGCTGTCACAGCACCACACAAAGTAAAATATCTTTTTCTGACGTCACTTCTATCGAATGCCTCCGAACCTGAGGACTTGGGGGAAAAAAACCTACATAGAAATGGAGAAAAAAAACAAACACTCAAATGATTTATATCTTGAAGTGACCTTGAGGGAGATTTCTATATGAAATACATAATAATCTGCTTTTACACACCTGGCTCAGATGTCAGCTGGCTGGATTTAAGCTTTAATTCCTAAAGCTCTTGAGATAGCAGCTCTTTGCATTATGGTGTGGTCTCCACATTCATCTTTCCCTATTCCTCCCAAGCCCTCAAACTTCAGAAACGGCACAGAGGGACCCACCAGCCTGGGTTTTTTTTTTAGAAGTCCTCACAAAAATGGAGTGTTGGAGTAACCAGTCAGGAAGCCCCTTTTCCTGTCTTTGATTACTATTTTTACACATTTTCCCCCATTTAACCATTGAACTTCGACAGCAGAGGCATGAAGTGGCTCTAGACTCCTCCTAAGCAGGAAGAGGAACCTTCTCAAAGAAAATTACTAGGGGGTTTGGGAGAAAATTTACAATTTTTTTCTGCCTGAGCCTTCACAGAAATTGAACACTGAAGCTGTAATTTGTGCTTTGAAGAGGTGGAAAAAAAGAGACTCCTATAACTTCTAGGTATCACCTCCCTCATTGAGAGCTGCCCTCAGCGAGGGCGGCCACCTTCATGGCTTAGCAGTACTCGTGAGAACTCCTTGAGCTGCCTATTTGAGTGGAAAACCCCAAAAAGAGCGAGCACGACCTCCTTCCCATCCTCAGCAGCTGCCAGTCCCCCCTTCACTCTTTTTCTGCTCGAGGAATTCCTATTTCTGGCTCTCCCCAGGCTGCTGTGTCCCCTTGGCTCCAAAAACCTCATCTGTGTCCACATCTCAGTTCCCAGCCCAACGCGACCGTCCCACGCAGATGTCCTTGCAGAAATACAAGCGCTCACAAGGAATAAGGATGAAGACAGAGCATGGAAAGGCAACCCCCAAGCTGAAACTTCATTTCCCCCCTCCCTGCTCAAGCATCAAAGATTGAACCTTGGAAAATTTCACTCTGAAGAGAGCAAAGGGATGTAAACAACTGAAGGGAACACATTTAGGGCTCTACATGAATATTCATGGAAAATATTTTTGCATTGTTTGCCTAGCTCTAATTGTGTTCATTAAAGAAAAACTTCATTAGTGAAGGCAAGAACATATTGTTGTGCGCAGCAGTGAACAAAATACAGCCCTAGAAATAGCACTTGTGTTTTCTAAGCACTGGATGCAGGTTTGTCAGTTACTGGTAACAAAGGAAACATTTCAGAGTTATAATGAGCTCAAATGTTCACATTAACAATTCAAATTCATAAAAGGGACAGGCGCAGTTTGAGCTTGCAAAACAGAGTCACACCGAAAACACTGGCATGGAGCACCAAGGAAAAGGGCTGATGCTTGGAGGAGCTAGTGGGTAAATACCAGAACTACTGCCAAGCACAAGGGTGGACGGGATGGGCGACTTCTCAGCCCTAGGGAATATGTTCCCATCTAATTGTTGATGCACAAGAGAACATCATCTCTTGTATTAGTGCCAGCTAATGGGAGACGTGGGCTCCTTTCGATCTTTTGTTTTTAAAGCAAAAAGTATCTCCAATCCTGCAGACACCTACCACGCTGCTTCAAATTTTAGTAGCCTTGAAACAGGGTATTTACCCAGATCCTGTGAGGGAGGGGGAACGAGGCTCCCGTCTGCCCTCAGAGCTGTTCCGCTTCCCTCTGTCACCGGCATCATATCCCAGCCCTCTGCGAGGGACATCCCCACCTCCACGCTGCAGGTTTCCAAGCAAGCCCCGGCTAGGAGGGACACAGGCGCTCTGTGTAAAGAGGTGTCAACACCTCCCTTCTTCAGGGGCTTGTGAGGCTTAAAAGAATCAGCAGCCGCCTGACTTGCACAGTAATATGGACCATACAAGTACAGGCTTGTGCAGGTTCAGTTTATACAGTAGTTGAAGACAAACTGAAAAGATAAGGACAACAGGGACAAGAAATGGGTGGAAAACTGGCTGGACTGTGTTGCCAGAGCTTGAGGATTCCACATGCAAGGTCTTGCTTGCAGGAGAGGCCCAGCTTGTGCAACACTTGGGCTGAACAGCGGGGAGCTCTGCGAGAAGGACTGAGCTCTGGTAGGCAACAGTTAGACACGGATCAGAGCCTCATGCCCATCCTTCTCCATCCACCCTGCTCCATTCAGCCAGGCTCACACCCATCGCTTCCTTCAACACCTACGTTACAGGCATAAACGCATCTGACACCAACTGAATCGCCTGGGGCTGCGCTCCTGGGAAACGCAGGTTAATTCAGCACAGCCCAAGAGCACCTGCACCTCGCTCCCCGTGGCACCAACACCCACTCATTTCAGTCATGGGCTTAGTGACACCAAGAAATTTCTGAGAAATTCTCTTTGAGACTTTCCGGGAAGGTTTGGAGCCTCCTGGCCATGTCAGAGCGTCCCTCGCGCCCCTTCCCCATGGGCAGCCCTCACCTCCAGCCCTGTCCCTGCCACGGGCAGCGCTCGGGCACTGCTGCTGTGCAAGAGCCCAAGCACTTACGGGGTAAGAGCATTTACACTGAGAACCACAGCAGTGCTCGCCCTGTTTTGTGTCTGCAGCTTATTTGCTTTTGGTTTCTTGGACCTCTCTACTATATTATTTTCGAATGTAAAAAAACCTGCTTATTTACAGAAAGAAAACAAGGCATTTGTTGTATTTACCAGAAGCTGTTGCTGCTCAGTGGACCTCACTGCCAAGGGGAAATTCCAGACAGATGAGGTGGGACAGCAGAGCTTTTGCAAGGCCTAAAGTGCTTCTGGCAGCAGCAGGGCTTGCAAACAGTTTAACATTCAGTGTTAATTCTCTCTTCCCTACCCCCTTGCCACCTATTTATTTCATTGCCACAAAGCCCATTTTCCTTCCTGTTTAGTTCCTAGTACATTTCTGTGTTTTAGAAATACATATTCTTCATAGCAATTCCCATTCTCACCTAATTTACAGCAATTATATTGACAATAACTATATAACACTGAGCAGTTGTCATGCCTCTAGCAAGCTGAATACTGTAGAGGATCCACAGTAAAATGCAACAAAAACAAAGCAGGAAAATTTAAGCAAACCATCCAGGGATGGGAGAGGTTAGTTTGAGGGAAGGCAAGGGAAAAAGAAGGGCTGGCTCAGACTGGAGGGAAAATACAGCCTTTAAGGACCCTCCGCAATCCTCAGACTTATTTTTGCAGGTGAAGAATGAAGTTTCAATATTGTTTAATAATATCTTATGTACTGTAGCAGAAGAGAGCTTTTTTATTTAAAAAATGTATATTAAAATGACTCTGTTCAACAGTTTCTGTTCGTGATACATGGCAAAGTGCCCACTTTTCTTTTGACGTGTGTGTTAGCTGTGACACGTATCCATCCTCGCCAACTCCAGCATGGATACAAGGAGGCCCAGGAGATTAATGCTATGAGGAAGTAAATAATATCAATGGATTCGCACAAAATAGATAAGCTTATGTTGCCTGTTTGACAATGCCCAGGTGGAAGAAAGTGCTGTCAGATACAACCCAGACCAAATTAGGGCTTGCCTAATCATTAGAGCCAATCCGTTAATCCCCATTAATAACAGGTGAAAAAGGGAGGGCACTAAATAGACTGTGATTCACAAACATGATGTCCGCGTTGTGTCAGACCCTGAAATCAACAGGAAAATACGCTCACCGATAGGGAATGGGGCAGAATCTGGCCCTCGGATGTCAGTACTGGAGTGCTCCCCTCGCCTGGGCTTGGTGGTTCGTGAGGGTTAACGCACACGGCTCCCACTAACAGGAGCAGCACGGCGCATAAGGAAGGAGCAAGCAAACACCCCACTCACGGCATCTCCTCCTCGGCGAGCTGGAGGGTATTTCGGCACACGGACATAACGAAGACAACAGCACCAAGCTATGAAACATAATACATAAATATACTTAGCGCAGATAAGGAGTTTCTGATTATTTTTGCTAGGGCTACATGTAGCACCACTTCTGCTGGATTAGATGCCGCCTCTTGACAGAAATATCACCAGACAAAAATCAATAAAGCCGTTAAAGAGCCAACAGATTTATCACCTGCATATTACGCCTGATATTTTCACATGCCCTACGCTAAAGTGCAAGCTTTTGTCTAAATGTGAAAAGCTAAAGATTCAAAATGCAGAATTTGAGTAAAAGAGAGGCTGGGCAGTTAAATCAAATTAGTCTCACGTTACCTGATATAACAGGAACACGTTCCAGCAATTACTTTTTGACATACTAATCAATGCATTGAACATTCCACTGCAGCAACTTTAAATGGCTGTTTTAGTTGTCTGCATATGTTGAAAAAATAATCAGCTAGGGTTGGGTGGGTTTTGGCATGGAGAACATGCCAGTCTGCCTGCAAGACAACTTTTAAAAATCAGATTACAGAAGAAAGTCTAAAATAACCTGATTTGCAAGAAGAGTAAAGCAATAAAGACAGACCCCACTCTGTGATGCCAACAGTAAATGGTCATTGCAGTAAGCAGAGCATCTTGCACAGCAACAGATTTTCTCAGACCAGAGTCTCACCTTGAGCTTTAATGACCAACAGATCATCAATGATTTAGGAGCAGGTGGATCTGAAGGGAAACTTCCCTCCTCATTTCCGAGAGGAGCACGGCCACTACGTGACAAGACTCCCCAAACCCCGGGTAGCCGCTGCAGCAGGCAGGACAGCAGTTCGCTATGCGAGGATTGGAAGATGGGAAAAACCAGCCCTGCATCCTCCAACTGTCTGTCTCATCGTGCTAAGACGCAATCTAGAGGAGCCCTGGGCACGAGCAGGACAGCTCAAATGCCCTCCTTGGACATTTGGCAAGACCTGACAGCGGCAAAGAGAGGGGACAGCACTGCCACCCGCTCCCCTCTCCTCTGTCCTGGACACCAGCTCAGCATGATGGGACCCAGAGCGGCCGAGGACCAGGGCTGCTCCTCCCCAGCCCTCCCACCTGCATTAACCTGCCCGTGCATTCCCGCCGGCGAGGACACGGCCAGACAGGGCACAGAGGCAGCCTGAGGCACAACATTCCCACGTACAGGCTTTTCCTAAGAGATCTTGTCCTTACGGGTGCGCTCAGATCATCCCAGTCGCAACCAGGTCCACGCAGTCCCATTTTCACCCCAACACAAATGCAGTAATTTGCCATCACGAAAAGGGAAGCTCAGCGCTGTTATAACGATGCAAACGTTTGGAATTAGCACCTGGACTCCAGTGCAATTGGAATGCTAATGGCACACGCTGCACTGTGAAAAGCCATCCCCACCTAAAAATGATTAAAGGCTTGAAGAGAGAAAAGGAAAAAGAAAAGGTGCACATAGAAATTGCTGGAGAGAAGGGAAAACTATTCTGCTTTTCAGATGGGGAAAAGAGACACAAAGATTAAGTCTTGCCATGACGGTCAGGAATTGAATGCAGATCTTCCAAGTCCCGGATCATTACCTGAATCCTCAGGCATATTTTTCTGAAAGACTTTGTTTTCAGCTGAGCTCCTAGCAATCCCTTCAGTCTCAGTACTGTCCATCTTCCTTCATGTTTAGCCCTACGGTACATTGATTTTTAAACACCTATTCCAAGAGTTTTCCTTGTTTTAAGTATTCTATTAAATTCAGTATGCAAGACATAGGTGTAATAAGCATAAGAGGTGAGGGGGAAAAAGTTAAAAGCAATAAAGCATAAAAGAAAAAGAAATGAAAGGGAGAAAAAAGTCAGACTAAAATAAAGTTAAAATGCAGAGTGCTTTAATCCGCAGAATTTAATTTATATTCCTAATGACTATATATTCCTCCCTTACTACATTTCATCCATTTAGCCGGTACCGATGTTGTCCCAAATGTAACGGCCCTACGTCGGCTCCAACACGATGGAGTTCAGCTCCCGCAGTTTTCCAAAAACAACCTGGTATCATCATCCTTCCAGCCTCAATAACGCAGCCCTCCGCGCTACGCAACGGGGATGACTTCTCATTTGTATGCACAGCCTCCCTATTACCACAGCAGTCCAGGATCACATCCAAGTGTCTTATGGGCTTTTTATGGCTCCAGTACATTTGATTTACAGCTACTCCAGCAAACCGTTGGATTCATTATCATCGTAAGTCGAGGCACTTACATCCCTTTTGCTTTTCATGTCCCTTGTATTATTGTGACTTTAAGAGGCTCCAGTGATAGATCATTGACAAAAATATCACACTCATCATATATTTTTCAGCTTATAATTATCTCAACTCTAGGACAGAAAGTATTTTCTAGCTACAACACGGTCAAAGCACTGTTTTGGTACTGATGGTAAAATTCCTAAAAGACACTCATTTTCATTACAAAATAAGCATGAATCATTTGAGCGATCAACCAACAGCTCCTCGAACACTTAGTAATGGGGCATTTTGGCACTGCAAAATAAACTTCAGAAACCTGAACTGCACTTTGATTGCATTAATGCTTATCTTAGATTTAGAGGAACATCTGTATCCGCATGGGAAATTATTTTGTTAATTAGAAAACATGCATGTTTTTGTTTGATTAGCTGACAGGGTCAAGGATTCAAAGGTAACATATCCTGACACGAATAGATTTGAACAATAAATAAATCAAACCATGAAGAACACCTTTGTACACCTATGCCGACTGTATTTTTAATTAGCACACCTTAACTTCTCTCTTACAAGAAGAAATTGTATCTACTTTAATTTATAATTAAACTCATTGAGAAGCCCAAAGAGCAAGCTGCAGAATGCCTAACCCAAAAACCTATCATGAGGCACGTGCAGAGGAATGCAAAATGCCCGTTCTACTAGAGATGCTACGTGGTGAAACTAAACAGCAGTTTAAAAGGAAAAATCTTCAAGGCTTCAGAGAAAGCTCATTGTTACCTCTTGATTGAAGTCATCAAGAGAGTCACAGACCTAGTCAATAGTCAGGGAGATCAAGTCACCAGAACAGGCGCATATGTAGGATTTTAAAATAATTCTAAGAAGCATCTTCACTCCATCGTGATTACAAGACAATGACCCCAAATTAAAGCCTAAGAGGTCTGCAGCACAGACTCCTCCTCACCATCAAGGAGACGCCAGGCTCCTCTCTATGCAGCTGATTACAGCCCCAGAGCTGCTCCAGGGTCTCGCACGTAACCAATGCCCGGACACAGATTTTCATTTGGCCTCAATTCACACGCAGATGCCGAGGCTGGGAACAAGATAAACACTTCAGGGTTATTTTAGAGGCCTCAATTTCACCTCCGAATTTGATCAAAAATGGCTTTCTTTCCATTAAAAATCCCTACCTTTGAAATCACCCATATCCTTGAAGAGATCTTTACTTTAAGGAGAATTATTAGAGCACAGTCTGCACCTCAGTCTTTAAGCATAATTAGGGTCTTGCAGGGATTTTAAAATGATACTCAGATGCATATTTATCATAGCCGTGTTAATTAGCACTCTTCACTAAGGACAAAATAATTTAACTAATCATGTTTAATGAAATTTCGATGATAGTTGACATCCAAGTAAGAAATCTAAAATACATTATTTGGACTGATTTGCTACTGGTTGGATTTCTTTTTCTAATTAAGTGTCCTTCCCCAATTTATGTTCAAGTCCCTTTCCCATTTCCACTGCTATAAAATAAAAGCTTCTGAGGCTCCTAGTCACTTCTACTGCTTGCAAAAAGTATTCTAAATTCCACACTTGAAGTGAACTTTTTGCCAAGTATTTCTTTCTATTTCTATGAAGTTTCAAGGGTTTCATCTCTACTCCCCCACTTTACATTAAAATTCCTCAATTTATACCGCATATATAAAAAGCAATATAGCCACCAGGATATACAACATCTGCTTTTCCACTGAGGTATTTCTACAATGTCCACTATCATCACAGCCTGGTGCAGGAATTGATGTGGAGAACAACCCAGATGAAGATATCATAAAATTCAAGCATACATACAAAACCTGAAAAGCCGAAGTGCAGAAATGCTACTAGCATACGCTTGGAAGCACGTTGCTTTTGGAAATCACCGTAGCTACTAAAGCAGTTTCCAAAATGTGAGTTAGGGATTAAGAATCTTTGGCTTTTTTTGTTTTTTAAGTCTTTGGGTGTCACATCTTGTGGCCAGGTATTACATAGAGCACATGTATAACATCCCCAGTAACGGAAGAAAAGCCAGATAGTGTCATTTGAAAAAATAAATAAACAATTTGAGACAGCAAAGTTTCCTTAACAATCTCTCCAGGTAACTGACAACGCGAAGTGTTTCCAGTTCATGGCACAGTCAATACTGCTGATTTTGCAGGGTCCACAGGGAGGTCGATTATAACCAGCTGTTAATTGTTTTGTAGGATAAAAAAAAAAAAAAAAAAAAAAAAAAAAAGCTAAAATTTCAGCATTCACCTAGTCCCATTGACTAAAATATTTTACATTACGCTGGAGCCCACGATACTGAGCTCAGCAACTGGAGGTTTGGAAGGACTTTGTTTAGATAGTTCTCACAATCAAGCTAAGAAGCAATTAAATTTCTAAGAGAAATACATATAGATCCCTAGCTCTCCCTCAGATGGACCTCTCCTTAGATAATGGCAGATGTTAGGAAGGTGAAAAGGAAAAATAAGAGGAAACTAAGTGCCATGTCCATATAGGAGCAAAGCTTAACACAAACAGTGTTTCCCTGGGTGGAGGGGAAAATCCTATCTCTGAAAGAGACCCGCTTGCCATGCGGCTTTTGAGGTGTTTATAAGGCTGATGAACACACCCTTGGACTCAAGATTGACACCACCGCGTGCCCTGGGAGCTCAAACCCACCAGTCCAGCCTTGGGCAGAGCTACGAGGAGAGCACAGGGTGCCCAGGCCCCCTCACTGTCCCCAGCCGCCATGCGGGTACAGGGTGCATTAGCAGGGCTGGCACGTTGCCACCCTCCCTTTACCTCCCAGGCTACATTTTGACCCTCCCGTTAGGCTGGCCGTTGCCTGCTTCCTCATTACACTGCTGTCACACAGTTTATTTCCTTTGATTTATTATCTCGTGTTGTATCTAATCCAACAACCCAGCAGGTTTGCAGTATTTCAGCGATGTGAAAACCAGAGGGAGACATTAATACATGAAAATCACATATGCCTGTGTTTAGCTTGCAGACTCCTGAGTGCTGCTGGAGCCCTATATGTAGTCAATAAATGTTATTACACGGGCAATGAGGACGGGAAAGGCAAACGAACCCCTTGCCCTGGAAGGCTGACAGAGCTCCGACTCCTGCTCTGCCCCCAAATTCTGTCTTTTCATTAGCCTTTCTCTGCTGACAGAGCATTTCCACTGGGTATTACAGTCATTCCCCGGAGCACAGGCTTGCAAAAGACAAAAAAAACCTCCTCCTCTCCCTGCACATTTAAATACGGAGGCAGCAGAAACCTACTTGAGGGGCCGTCTTCATTTCCATCACAGCAAAACCAGTTAGACTGTGAAGTGTTATCAAGTGACACACTAATTATTGGCATAATAACAATAGAGTCAAGGTCACAACACCTCTTAACGACATGACAGACAACTCCATCCTAGTTCCTACTGCTCCTCCAGAGAGACAAAAGCTCAGATTAGGAGAGCTCTATCAAAGGGCTATTGAAATAACTGCCACAGTTGTGATGACTTGTTTTCCCCCTCTCTCCCTGTTAAGCACAGGGCCTCATCACTCAGGTTCAAGAAATATTAATTGGCTCTCAGCACTCAGGAGGAGGCATCGTGGCACCTGCAGCAGCTCTGCCCATGGTAGCGCTGCCTCCAAGGCAGGTGCCCAAGGGGCTGCCCCCAGCCCAGGCATCAGACTGGCTGGCACGAGCAGCCCCTCTCAAGGAGGGCTTCAGAAAGAGGGAAATACCAATAGAGTTATAGGACAGACACAGGTTCTGGCTAAGGACTAAAGCACAGTTTCTGTAAGCAATGTATTTCTGTTGTCACTTCCCTGTGTTGTACCAGGGACTGACAATCTCTTAACTGAGGATCCAAATACCTCTGTGCTACAAAAACAAAGTTGTAGCTCCTATCCAGGCCAGGAAACAAGCACAATCGCTTATGAAATTCAACCTGGACAAATATTAAAGTCCCACACAAGCCACTAAGGACAAGAGCCTGGGAACAGTAAATGAAGGACTAGAGACCTTCAGGAAAGAATAGTAAGAAAACGGAAAACAGAAGGAAAAAAAAAAAAAAAAAAAAAAACTATTAAAAAATCAACTTCAGAGCAAAAATAGGCGACACCAGCTGCATCAAGCACCAGCATCAGTACAGACACACACACACCACAAAGTCAAGCCTGGAAGGCCACCAACACACCTCAGAACATCATCCACCCCATCAAGCAGCCTTAGCTCCAACTTTTGCCTTTGTTCTCCAGCTCTGCTGGCCACCACCACCAACTGCTTTCCTTCCCCAAAGCTGCCTTCCTGCATGGCTAATAAACTCCCCTCCCTTCCAGCAGGGCCAGGATGTCCCCTCCTCAGCCAGCCCTGCTCCTAAGCCCAGCACAGCTGCTGGCCCCTTCCTCCAGGCCTGCGCAGGGTGATTGGCATCAAGTGGAGTCACCTGGGGTGACTGGAGCAGGTGGAGACACTGCTCCTTCCCCTGAAGGAGACAGCCCTGAGGAGCACTGCTCCGTGGGCCGGCATCACCAGGGCAATTCTCTTAGAGCTCTGCTGTTTTCGATCATATTTGACAACCAAGAGCTCAGTCAATACATTTGGGCTTCAATCACATTTATATGTTGGAATAAAATGACTACTGGGTGTTAGTAGCTCTAATAGTTAAAGGAGCTGTAGCTGTGAAGACTTGGCTGCAGCCTCCTCATGGCAAGTGACAGCCTTTTCCCTTTAAAGACCAGAGCAGAGGCACATGGGGACAGCTCTTGCTATGTGGTTCCCTCTCCTAGTTAAAAGCACTGCATAATAAACTGAAAGAAATAAAAGGCTATTGCCAGCTTTAAAGTCACCCTGCTTACAGTCCTGACCCGTTGCTGTTACAAGAAGCAATAGTTGAAAGAGCTGTAATCAAAGAAAAAAATATACCTGTCCTTTATTACTGCTTTTAAGAGTTTGTTTCATGTATAGAATTAGCTAGGAAGGTGTCTTTATGGGATGGCTACGTAGGCATCAGGGAGGCTCAAAAGGAATTATTTTTTGGTCTGGAGCTCGTTATGTCCAGTGTTACTAATGCATTTTGTACGAAGAATGAGGAAAAAAATCTGTAAATCCACAAACAAGGAGAACATCTCTCAACCCCTGGTTTGATCTTGGTGAAACCGATTAGTGGCTGCTAATATTTTCTGGCATTGATTTACGTTAGAGTCATAGCAGATCCATTTTAGTTTAATGGATTAGCCTTCATTCTTTGATGCCTTCTTAATCTAAAATTAATAGCACCCTCGGGTTACTTTGTTTTCCTACTGAGGGTTTGTTTTAGCTTCAACGTATTGATGTAGTTTCAGTGCACTGAGCTACCCCTCATTCTAATACAAGCCAATTTAATAGTCACTCTACACCTATTTGAAATCAAAACCAGGACAGAAGATTTACGGAGCCAGGGAATACATGAAAAGCAGGAATGGAAAGGTAAAGCAAGCCCCCAAAACTCATAGGACCGCTAATCTCTCTTATATATAAGGATGCACAACAAGGACAGGTTTAATATGTTAATGAAATTGGGCTCTTGAGTCCATGGCATTGATGTAGAGCAAGGGTTGCCACAGAACATGATCCCAAAGATCTCAAAAGTTAGTCAAGTCTTAACTGGAAACCACAGCTTCCCAGTCTACAAAACTGGGGATCATCACAGGAAAAAGGAAATCAGGTATTTTGATAACCTCTGTTACATATGATGAGAGAGTCATTTAAAATGAATGTAAAACTCATCAGGAAAAAAAGTATTTTTAGACATCTCAGAAATCTATATTTTACAGAATGAACGAAAAAGCAAAATGTTTGTCATTCTAAATGCCACTCTGCCAGCGAGAGTAAAAGCACTAGAAAACAAGGAGAAAACCATCTCAAATAGAGCAATTATTTCACCATTTACTGAGGGGAAGGTTTCAAAACATTTTTAGCTTCACTAGCAACATCCAGCTACGGACAGAAATGGCTGGTTTCTTGTCTCTTCCAAAGGGCAAGTGCTCTGCCTTTATTGCAGCTGTTTCATAATGCCTGAGAAAATTTACTGAGTTATTTGTAACTGAAAACAAAAGGTCAGACAGGCAGTGCCGGATTAATAAAATGGAGGAATCAACTGTTTTGTAGAATGAGGTCTTCAACTAGGGCTTTTTCCATTAAGAAGAAAATCCCTACAAAAGAAAATAAAGTGGGGCAACTGTTAAAACCAACCACACGACCGAGGACAAAAGGCAACCAGGTGACATCTAAGGTTACAAAACCCTGAAGGGAACCAAGTGGCAGCTCCACTGCTGCATCCCGTGCTGGCAAGAGCCTCCCTCGAGCACGCTGACCGCTGCCCAGAATCCAGCCTCCCTTTGCACTAGCCCTACCTGCACCTGCTCTCTTTAAACCCTCTGGCACTTCCCACTCATTCCAAAGGCTTTTTCCTTTTCCATCCCGTCTGAGAGAGAGACAGTAACTTCCAAAACTGCTCCAAAATGGTAATGGAAACACATGCAACTCCCCCATTCTTCAGCATCTCGTGAACAGAGCTGGGTGGATGCGTATCCACCATAAACCAGCTCTGTCCTGCAGGACTGTTATGCCACAAACCTGCAGATCACGCAGACTCTGGAAACCACTGCTCCAGCACTGGGCACATTCCAACTATTCCAACTATTCAAACAGAAACCACGCTCCGAATTTTAGGACTTCTGGCAGATCCTGTCAGCGCAGATGCCGAAGCCCTTTGCAGGCAGCTGTTTGGACGTTCTGGTTAGGAAGCCGATGCCACATGCTTGGAGCCCGGTGCATGCGCGAGCCCAGGTCCATCTGCCGCGTGTGGCACCCGGCCAATTCACACTGCAGCTTAGAGCTTCAGTTTGATAGAGGTACACAGCAACAACCACAAAAAAAAAGCCTGAAAAAAATGCTGCCATAAGAGACATAGGGAATACTGGAGATTAAAAGCCTGAGAAATACACTGCACTGACCAGGCATAAAGAAATCTGCAGTGGGTAATGTCTCTAAACACGCTGCTGTGTTTTTGAAGCTTTGTTATGTCTCTCTATGGAGAGCTGCAGCTCTGCTAGGGAACGCGACATCCTGGAGACATCCCTGTCACCTGGGGAAAAGGTGGTGATTCTCAGAAGGAAGAAACGCTTCTCGAAGCCGATGTTTGCAGCTCACTTTTGAAGGGTCTGTCAGGAGCCCATGAAGAGACCAAGTTGTGAGCTGTGGTCAGAGAATGAATCCTGCCGGACTGGCAGAGAAGAGGCACCTCCAGAACCTGCCTGAGTATGTAGGAACTATATTCTATTGTCTGTTATAGGCAACAACTTATTCTTATCAGCTATAAAAACATCAAGATATCTATTACTTATATAACAACCAGCTTGAACTTAGAAGACATTTCATGGATCAAGTTTATCCCTGATAAGCAGTTGTTGCTTATTATATACATGTGTATTAATAAACGACAAAATGAAGAGGTGCAACATTAACAACAGAGGGGACTCACGACTACCAGAGATGGGAGTTATTGTTTCCCAAGCTCCTTGACTTGAGGTCATGAACACAGCTTAATTTAGAGAAAAATTGGTTAAAAATAGTCCCCTCTCCTTAACATTACAGTATATGCAATTACTGGGAAGCCACTTGGAAAATGCTGTGTTCAATACTGATGTGTTTTTCTTTATTTCCCAGGGAAGTGCTAGTCTCTTCAAGGAAGCAGTTTGCTACCAGGGAATCTTAAGATTTCAGAGAAATGGTTTGACTTAAATTACATAAACATGAGATGCAACTGGAGTCAGTTTCTTACACATCCCTCAGGTCCCGCACCACATCTCTGATTTCCTTAGCTACCTGCAGTGCTGGTATGTCACAGGGAAACCCTCTCCCATATTTGTGCCAGTAGTGCTGACCAGGATGTCTCGTGGGAGCCCTAGGAGAATTCTGCTGGTTTTCTGGAACACTGGATGCATTTACAGCGAATGTCTTTTGCTCTTACAATTACCCTCCCTTATGCAGAGCCTTTGCATATGTCTGTTTTCTGTCAAGAAATGGTTGCCACTACCTCTCATTTAATCAATGTTACAGAAACAATGACAAGGTTTGAGAAGACTCACCAATGTTAGAACATTCTACTCAAATTTTGAATTTTAGAACAAAGATTGATGCAGATTTCATTTTATTTTTGACATTTACACACATTGCGAGTTCCTCAATTTAAGTCAAATAAGGAGGGGAGGAGATAAAGAACTCAAATTTCACAGCAATAAAGCAAGCTGGCAGCTTGGGACATCGGCATCTTTTTATATTCAGAGAGCGCTCTTCACATTCTCCGTGTGACAAGAGCGAGGCAGAGAGGCTCTGAAAAGACAATTGTAAATTACCATTTGATTTTCCTACAACTTTGCCCCCTGGAGAGTGACAGGTGAAGAAACAGGGAATCAATATGACTAGTGGATCTTTTTCTCCGGTATATTGCTATCATTTAGCTGAAGCCGATAAATGCGGCAACCAAACTGTCAGGAAGGGAAAACGAGGAGCAGCGAGCTTACTGCAATTTAAAATGAAAAAAAGAAAGATGGCTGAGGACATGTTCTGACATGTGCCCAGATCTCACCCATTATCCCCCTGCAGATGAACAGTCAGGGAAGAAACCTCCATGCACACCCACGTAAGAAAAGTTTCCAGTAACCAGTTACGTGCCATATTTCCAGTGAGGAAAGGACAAGGCTGAGAATGAGGAGGGGGGGCATTTTTATCCATTTTCTTCTTTTTTGACATGAAACACATTGAGCTGAACACAGAGCACAGAGTCTTTGGAAGCCAAATTCCTGCCTTCGCATGGAATTAGCGACAGCTCCACACACGCTGTAATTGCTTGGAGCCGGCACGGGGAGCGCTCGGAGCGGCAGCACGCGGAGCGCCGCTCCGCTGCAGACTCCAGCTGCTTCTATTTCTGCCAAAGAAAAGTTTTCTTCTAAGAAATCATCGCAGGACTTGAGTGACTGCACACGGTGACAGCAGATAAAAGTGGCAGAAATCAGACATCTGTATATGGCAAAACTAGAGCGGCGGCTTAATCATCTCCCTGCTCATTTGAGCTGCCTTGCAGAAGCCACAGCGCACAGCAGAACCATCACTAACGGCATGTCAAGATTTCCAGTGAGTTAAAGCTTCTTTCTTTGCTTCTACAGGCAAGCTATATTATATGGCAAGTTATATTATATGGGAGTTTACCTGACTAAAAGCCTAAAAGTCCCTGATCTGTGCGACCGTCCCATCAGCCCATGGTCAGGGCAAATGAAAGAGGAAGAGGAAAGCCAAGAATGATATTCCTGCTGCTACGTTATTTGCTGCTTCTTGAAACTCACAGCTGAGCTAAGACTGGGACCTCACTTGCCAATTTACACTCTTGCTCTAAAACACTATTATTTCGGGCAATACTCGTTTCTGAACCAGACCATTATGTTTACAAAACCTTATATTGGCACATGATGTGTGTCTTTTTATGTTCTGTAAATATAATTAAAGGTAGATGGTGAGCCATGAACTAGTTTTTGACTTCCTTTAATTAAAGAAGAGACAAAACTACTTCGAGATCAACTGAGAGGGCAGAGGGACCTCTCCTTCAAAGACTGAGCCTGGAAGGGAGCGTAAGGCAGGAGCTAACTGAGCAGAACACGTCTGCCTGGTGGATGGTCAGTAATGTCAGTGGAGACAATTTCCCCCTATTCCCCAGCTACTGCACTGCTTCTGGAGAGTCATTCCAAGTTCAGCATCATCTAGACAATGTTTCATCGAGTCACCTTTTCTGCCAGTACCTCCTAGATGCCAGTGGGAATGGCCATCACGTACAAAACCACCCAGGAGAAAGGTGAATCTTGTGTCTTTTTCGCTGCTAACAGCTCACTGAACCTCCCTCAGCTCTCGTTTGCGGGAACACAGAGGCCCGTACCTTGGTACCTCACCAAACTATTTACCAGTCTCTCTAAATAACCAACTCTTTTAGTTCTAACCAAACATTTTGGCAAGCTGTTCCATGGAGTTACAACAGGAGCTACCTGATTTTGGACCTGTGTCACGGTGCTGTGTTTGCTGGGCTGGTGTTGGGTTCAACATCAGCAGGAGCTCATGGAGCAGCCGCAGCCTGGACCCTGTCGGAGTGCTCCGTCCCGGCTGTTGTGCTCTCTGGCCAGCAGCAGCCACTGCAAATTAACATTTAAAACATGTTTTGACTTAATCAAACGGATGACCCTATTATAATGCATTGCTTCCTGAGAAGAGCTGGGCAAACATTACATTTTATGCTAACTATTAAAACCTAATGGCTGCATTATATAGCTGGAGTCCAGTAAATAAGAATTTCTGCACATATTTATTGCGTTGAGCTCATCACTGCTCTTGGCAATGGGAAGGTGGAAATTTGTTCAGTTTGACAAATGGGAAATGGAGAAAACACAAAATGCAGTCTCTCATTTCAAAAGGACCGAAGTCCAGTGCCCAGACCTGGGATTCAGTCACTGATGTCCTTATGCTGGGTTGAAAATCCTGAGTTTATCCCTCCTTTTTCTCTCTCAAAACACCAGAAATTACTGACCCTCAATTTCCAGCTCCCTTCCCTTGCCAGAGGGAGGTTGTACCACTCGTGATAAGATGGGCAGTATAACAAGAAGGAGCTTTATAGAAACGGGCACCCGTCCTCATCAGCGGCCTGTTTTTCAGGGAGCTAACGAGGATGGCACAGATGCTGTGCTTGGTGACACACAGCGTTAGATTTTTGGACGTACATGTGTGATATGTAATTTAGCTTGAGATGTTCTGCCAAAAAAATTTGGACAAAATCCCCTGCTTTTCCTCTGTCTTTTGTGAGGTCAGATTTATCCTGGTGCAACACAGACGGAATTTCACCCAAACACCTCTTGTCTCATGTGCTGCTGCTTTGCATTCAGCCTGAGCAGACACACACGCAGCTCCTGCGAGAGGCTCCAGGAATCCAGGATGCTGCAGACCTCTTTAATTCTCTTTAATTCTCATCATAATCCACATCCTGGTTACTGGTTATCCACCTAATGCTACGCAAAGGCTCCATACAACCTGTGCTGTATGTGAAACTCCAATTCATTTAGGTAATTCAAATATTAGATTTCATCTTAACCACAATGAACAGCCAAAGGAATGGGTAACTTCAGGTACTTAAAACTAAAATAAAAATGCAGAGGCTTTTTCAAAAGGAGTCCCAAATTGCCAAATTTCCAGTGCTTTTCAGTGAGACATAAATTCCTTCAGATTTTTTTCCTTTTTAATTCTATTCCCCACCATCACTTGCTTAAAAGCAAAGAAGCAGCATTTGACTGTCAGAGGCACTGGGGACACACGACTCAGTGAAGCCCAGAAGGCTTCACTGATTAAGTACTTCTAAAAAACAGATTATAAGGGTCTCATTTGGCTTTATTTTTTTCTCTCTTTTTCTTTTTTAAATAATCTCCTCTCATTTTTTTCATTTACATTTTTACTCCTGACAGTAATCCTGATTCTCACTTGTAAAAGCCTTCCATTAATTAAATTAAATTAGCTTCAATGGAATCATCCTCCATTCCCCATTGTGCCCATTGAAAGAAGAATGAGCTTCCTGTATTACCTTCTACTTGCAATCTCTTATGGATGAAGACTCTGGTAAGTGGTTTGAAAGTGGTTAAAGAATCTGTTGTTTGCTGGAAAAATCAGAAAATCGTGCAGAAAACCATGCCTGCTCCAAGAATGGAAACTCACCCCTGGTTTTCTAGGGAAAGTAGAAGGTTCTTCATGTGCAAGAGAACAGACTAAGTCTAATTCTAATAGCAGTGTCATTAGTGGAACATTTCATAGCAGGCAAAGGGAAAGTTACTGAAGATTGCCTAGAGGTAAAAGCAGGAGTGAATTCATGTCAAAATACGACCCAAGGCTCCACTCATCTTGACTCTTTTGTGAGAAGAATTGATATTTGTAGGAAGCTTTAAAAAAAACTGTAATGTAATTGTTTGCACAATTACCCCAGGAGAACTGGCTGCCTCCTGTTTAACTTGAGGCTGCTAACTGGACTGTCGGTAATGAAAAAATAATCTCTGTGAAATCGGTGAGCTCTGCGCCTCCACGCATGATTCACGCTGCACAACGCGCCCACGCCGGTAGAACGGATTGACCTCCCAGCTTAGATGCTTAAATCTAGATGCCTAAAATTAAATACCTCTGCTGAGTTATGAATCTGAGCTTAAATAACAGTGTTAGCCTAAAGGTATAAAGGGACAAAAAACCCCAAACATATCCTCCTTACTCATGCTAACTGCAGGATACGGATTGGGACAACTATGGAGTAGCTTCTCTATATTACTTACCATTCTCTTGAAATCCCAATACTTCCAAGAATTATTTTCCTCCTAGTAGAGATTGGAAGAATAGCACAGCCCAGGGTTTAGATAAGATGCAGATCTTATAGCTAAATCACCATGTGTCAGAGAAGCAGAAACATCAAGGGAGGAGACAAGAAGGACTCCGTATCGTTCCAGCTAATTCTCATTGCAAAAACGTAAACTTAAGTCTCTAGTGTCTTGTTAGGCAAGCTCAGCAAATGGGAAGCTTGAGCAAACGAGTTTCACTTTCACAAGCTGAGATTGTTTTGGCATATGCTGGAAATATGCTTTGGATGGTAGGAATGCAGTCAGGAATTTGAATATTTCTTTTTTTCTTCCTTTTTTTTTTTGTAAGAGTCTCCTTGAGAAAGGAGAGCAGGAGACTATTGCATTTATATTACTGGTCTCAGATCATTTACATCTAATCTTCCACTGCTACTAACAAAAGCTGGGCTAGAACATGCAAATGTAAGTAACATTTTTTTGATCTGAAATCCCAGTTTAACTACATAACCGACTTCAAAACCGGTCTAACATTGCAATGCCTGCCACACTGCTTATTAAACTGCCTTCTGTAAGAGTCATTGCTTTAATTTATTCATCTATTTTGGTCGCAGCAAGCTCCATTTCCCCTCTTCATTCACTGAGATACTTTAAAAAATGATACATTTCCAAAAGGAGAAGTACAAACCAGCAGAAAAAGGAGCAGATGCTGGGATTTCAACCGAGTACTTGCAAGGGACAGTTCTGCATGGAGGCTGGAGACTGACCTGAAAGGGGTTTGGGGTAAGACATCCTGTCCCATCTCTGCCAAATGCTACCAAGCACCTCACAGGTGGTGGGAAAGCCCTGTGGCCAAACAGAGCTGCCTTAGGATTTCTCAGGAAAAGCCTCCTCAGGTGCAGGAGAGGAAGCCAATCTTCTGTAGAAAAAATTTCCTATCCTCTACGCGAGCAGTTACAGGCTCGCTCACCAAATCCATCACAAACATGACGAAATACTATTCAGAACAGATGATTTCAGAACGACGTGCTAGCTGCTATATGCACGGGTTTCACTGCAAGGCTCTCCTGCACTTCACAAGCAGACAGCGTACTGTAATGCACAGGTTTCCATGGCAAACGCCCAATTTCAGTATAAAGTCTGCTAAAAATGTATCTCACTGGCAGCAGCTAATGCCCCAGGACTGTAGAGATCACCTTCCTCCTTTCAGATTACACCCACATTTATTTATGAAGGGTTGTGGATCTGTGAACTACTTTGGTGAGTATCTCCCCTACACCTGCTGGTGCACAGAAGACGACGCATTCACCACGTTACACAAACCTGCAGCCTCCCAAGGGCAGTACCGCCCAGAAGGGGTATGGAACAAGGTAAACTGCAGGAATAGAAACTTTGTGGTTCCTGCATCCTCCTGCTCTCACGATGCTGCTAGCTCTATCACCCAGCAACGTCAACCCAGACGAGCGTGCAGACACAGGCTAGAGGAGCAAGGACATCGCTCCATTTAACCTGCACTGCTTCATTTGAAGGAGAAGGAAATAACCATAGGTAAGTCATGCACCGCAACCTAGGCTTTCACTTATTTTAGAAAATATATAGGGAGAGAAAGAATCATGTGGTTAATTCACCTCTATATAAACTCAGGAAATTTAATCATGTCTGCAGAAGGTAACACAACGGATTTCTCTTAGAGGTTCCTCATTTTAACTAGTTTGCCTAAATGGAAGCTTACTTGTACTTACTTGTACTTACAGTTCTTTTCCTCCATTTCCTGTGCATGAGGAAACTGGAATTTGCCTGAGCGCATACAGCTGGCTGGGTGCAGAGCAACTGCTCAAACATCACAGAGTCTTCCAGTGTTTAGCCCATGTCCTGGCTTCTGGGTCACGTCACCACCTCCCTTTTGTTTCAACACATACTGGAGAAATCAAAGTCTGCTCAAATTAAGGCAATGAATTTAAGCTAACATGTATATTTCCTCGGTAGAGCTCCAGAAATCCCAGGAAACACTTTTAATTCACACTTTTACACACAAAAACCCCAGCACATTGAGATTGATGACATGCTGATTTTCAAAAAAACCACGCGGCTCCTAGAGTCCCTCTGCTAGAAATCAGAAGCAGCTAAGTGTATTCGGCCTCCTGGATGGTGAGTTAAACTTAGAGCTAAGCTTCATCTTTTGTTTTCACTGCCCTTACTTTTTCTGATTGTTAATCCATTGTATTTCTGATAAATCCTGTCTAATCCTGGACTACGTAGCAATTCCAGAACAGACAGTGCCTCAAGCAGGCAGCAGGGTTATTATTGGCAATCCTCATCCTACAAGGGGAAAATGAGGCAAAGAACCATCAAATAACTATATTTGAGAAATCAGGAGTTCAAAAACAAACTGAGAACAGCTCTTCCAACTTTGAGGCTGTTCTAATAGACCCGTCAACCTTTTTACCCATATCAACCCTTACAGCCTCATTTTTTTTTCCTTGCCATTTTCTCTCCCAATGAGGAAAATGTTGCCTCTTGTTCAATAACCACATCCTGCTCCTCCTCACTAAAGCACTGACATTTCTGAACAGAACAGCATTAACCCCAAGAGCTGAACAAGAGACAAGGTGCAGACTAAGAAGATGAATTCTGCCCCATCTCCAGGCCTCAGGCATCATTCTGCTCGCTGCTGGAAAGAATAGATGCTGGTGAAGAAAAAAGGATTAAGAAATCAAGTGGAATATTTAATGCTGGATGAATTTTTCAAGCAACTAATTTACTCCCTCATTCCAGACTGTGGAATGGAAGATAATGAAGGAAGGAAATATCTCAAGAGGTGAGACAGTGAAAACAGACTGAGAAAAGGTGTCTTGCCAATGAGATGTGTTATTGTATTTCAGCATCAAAGACAGAAAAGTTGAATTAGTCTCATTATCAATGTTGGTATTTCTGCTTACTGAGATTTAACAAGTATGTAGATTTATCACTGATTAAGGTTTGAATTTTGTTTTTATCTTCTGCTGCTATTGTCAACATTTCAGCTCTTCTGCAAGCCTGTTGACAGCAGTACCTAGAGTTGGTCAAATACTGCAAAACGGTGTTTACAAACCATTTGTATGAATTCTGAGCAGCTGTTTGGTTCAACTATGTTTGTGCCCCTTGTTGTTCATGAATATTCAAGGGAACATGTTTTTGTTTGCACAAATGGTTGGGGAGTGGCTGCTTCTGTATGAATATATTTTCATGTAAACAAAGATATTCCCGTGGGATCAAGAGTGCTTGCTAACTCACTACCAAAATCCCTGTTATTCCCTTGTTTAAAAAGTTTGGAGCATTTAGTCAGAAACCAGAAACAGTATCACCTGACTGAAAGAACCAGTTGGATCCTACCACACACAAGGAGCCAGCACACACAGCAAGAAGAGTACAGAACTCGGGTTACTGTAAAGTATTGATCTAATTGAGCAAAAAAAATCATGGAAGAAAAAAATCCAAGCTCTTTGTGTACAGACTAAAACAAATGAATTCAGACCAGTGGCTAGTCAAAATGAGTAACTCACCTGACTCTTGTAACGCATCTCAGTTGGAAATCAAACACTGCCAGCACACTCAAGCAAAAATCAAGCTAGTTTAGCAGATGCTCTCATTGAGACTGTGTTCATTACACCTTAAACTAGTTTCCTCCTGGGTTACACACAGCCCAGGAATCCTATTTTGGTATTTCATGGTTTTTTTTCCCCAGCAGGAAAACCAGATAAATGATGTATCAATAAGTCTTGCTTAAAGATGCATCGCTGCAATGGTTTCAGGCAGGACTGCTACTCGGGAGCAGGCAGCAGGAGGCTCTCTGGTGGCTGCTGGGGCTCTGCGGCAAGGATGCTATTGCCTTGCCTGCTCTGTATTTATTTAAGTCATAGACAGATTTCTCCTGTTAGGAGAATTAACTCACCAGCTCAGCAGGGATGAACACACTGGGAGTTCAGTTTGGGGAGATTCCAGCTGATCTTCAGACAATATTCCTAGAAGTTTGAAAACAGAGGTTATAAAGTGTCTACATTCATATGACTCATCGCGAGGTTTTACTATGCAGCAAGCTAACTTGAAAAAAAGAGAAACAAAACACATGCTGAGGCTATTAATTATGTAGATGTATTCCTCATTTGCACATAGCAAAGCAGCATATTTCTATAAATACGAAGAACGTGGCATGGCTTTCTAACGCCAAGTTAAACATCAGTCTGCAGGAATGTAGTTCTGGCTGATCCTGGCTTGGGAGAGGGGCTGGCACAAACTGACTCCTGGAGAACCTTCCATTTTATTTCCTACCACTTTAGGAAGCCCTCACAAAACTGATTTTAGCATGTTAATCTGTTGCTAAGAGGCAAATGAGTAGACACCATCGTATCCACATTTCACCTCCTCTTTCCCATGATAGGCAAAATTCCAGGAGGTTTAGGACAGTTGCAAAGAAACAAACGAAACTCTGTATAACTCCACCTTTAAGTCCATACCAACTTATCGTAACACAGGTCATTCTATCAGTGATTAACATGTAATCATTATGAAAAATTATATTTTTAAGATACTGCTCAAGTTGCTAGGAAGGCAGTATTAATTATATTAGACCTATCTGCTGATACTGATGTTAGAAGACTTTTCTGACCAAGCAAAACCTTTTTCTGTTTTTCTTCTTTCACGCTGGCATTTGTACCTTGTGATACTCTCCCTACTGGAGAGATGTAGCACCTTTGCAAAACACCCTCCTGTGAAGATTAATGCATCCATCCAAAAATTATCTGAAAGTACTTGAAGAATGTTTTTAGCTTCTGCAGCCAGGTATTATCATCACACCGAGTGACCTCAAGCTGCACACACATTGAATGGAAATAAATATTTATGCTTATAAGCATAATAATTCTGAAACATGAAGAAGAGATATGGAGATATATTTGATTACTGACCCGACAAGACCCAGCTCAAAAGCTAACGACTTCGGAGATGTCAGGGCACGGCCTTCGTTCGGGAGGAGGATGGGACTTGGCACCTCTCATCGCCCGCAGGCTCCAGCCTCCGCAGCGCGGGGCGCGTTCCAGCCTCCACACGGACACGGACGCTTCCTCAGGGCAGACTTTTTTTATTAGTGCATTACTTGGCAGGTGTTCACCGCAGAAAATGTTACCCATTTACAGCAGATTTATTGCTTTTTCTGCTTGGGGAACGGTGTTTTCTTCTGTTAGATCCCTCTCTGGCCGGAAGGGCTCCGCTCCTGCTGCTCCCACGTGCCTGAACAGATGTCAGTGGCGTTTGGGGCCTCCGTACCCTGTGCTACCCAGTGGGTAACACGGTGCTTTGCCCTCCCGCCTGCCATCACCACCACCTCGTCCTGCAGTCCCTGAGCGGCTTCACAGCTCGCTGAGGGCCTGGATCGCTTCACGGAGGCCAACGCACAACAGGGGATGCTCCACGAGCCCTGTTAGCTCTGAAACCCTTGTGGGGAACCTGCCATGTGTCGTGTGCCCCACTGGCCAGAGTCCCTCTGCGGGGCTGGGAAAGGCGCCCACGAGCGAGGGCCATGTCCACGGGGAGCCTGGCCTCCTGCCTCCAGCCTCAGCTTGGAGCCGCTCGGCGCTTTCCTTAGCGACCGGACGAGCCGGCCGGGGGGAGAGCAGCAGCCTGGCTGCAAACACGGGCACGGGGCAGCGCTCGAGCTCAGGGCGCTTTCGCGGGGCGCTGGCAAGGCCTCGGCTCCAGCTGCAGGTTCCCTGGCGGCTGCGGGTCTCCTAGCGCCCCGCGGGGATGAGCACTGCGTGTCCAGAGGGTGTTTGCGCCGCCCGAGCAGCTCCTGCTTTCTCCAAGGGCCCTCTCCCGTCTGCCAGCTCAGCCTGAACACAATCCATGGGGCCAGGAACATCGGGAGGAGCAGTGGACATGGATGAGGAGAGCGTCTTCAGGGTTGGTTCTATAGGAAACCGGGTTAAAATCCGAAGCCTTGCCATAGCAGGAGAAAACAGATGCTCTAACCATGTAATAAATAAGGGTATCACTGGATAGCAATATTCCTATTTTAACACACCCAGCCGCAGGAGATTTAATTTTTATCCAAAGGCACATCAGGGAAAATTAAGTCACTGATCCTGTTCGTCTACTTTGTCATCTTCTCCTCCCCGCCCCAATTCCACATTTCAAGCAGTTAACAAGAAAATTAAACACGCAGCAATTAGGGAAGCACGAGAAATGATTTGCCTCTCGGCATCTTTTGATTTCCGGAAAGGGAGATGATCAAAACTCCTTCCTGGAGCAACCATCATCCCTCCGTCCCCAGCTCCATACGGAATAATGCCAAATGTACAGAAAGACTGCATGAATCCTTGGCATTTCCTTGCTAGTTTTTTAAAGTTAAAGGGTAAAAGAAAAAGAAGGATGCCCTACTTCATCCCAACGCCGCAAAAAACTACAAGCAAACGCAGCATTTAAATGGATATTTCTGAAATTGTTTTACCAAAAGGAAATGTCTTTGTCATGGAAGATCATGCACATTTAGATAATTACTGCAGGAAGATTCCATTGCCTTTTTCTGCCCTTAGTAAAAAACAAACAAATAAAAACACCTTAATTAATTATAGCACTGAGCATTTAGGGGAGATCTCAAAGCATCTGGAATACTCATCCTTAAGGAGATCAGCTGGGCACTATGGAGATCCCATTCATGTTGAAAAAACTGTCTAGCTTCCTACTTGTACCTATGAACGTGTCCAGAAAGGTGCCTAAATCAAATAAGGGGAAAAACAGATCAGGTTTCTGAGAAATACCTTACGCAGCAAGCAGGAAGCAAAGCGGGGACAAGGAAAGCTGGAGTATCAGATTTTCTCTCAGAAATCGACCTCGATCGTATTAGCCCCAGATGATTGTGCCTGAACCCCAGGAGCTTTCTCCTGAGAGGCCATCAAGGCAGGATATTCCAGTTTTGGTGACGATGGCCAAAAAATAAAATTTAGGTAAATTAAAGCAAACAGGGGAAAATGCAGGGCTGCTCTTCTGCCTTTTACAGACGAATTTCTTTTTGAAGGCCCTACACTGGGAGATCTGGTGGAACAAAGCAGCCAAAGGTTTTAAAGTGTGAGCTAAAAAAGAATTTCAATTGCACACTTGCCTGGAAAGCTTTAGGGATTTTCCAGAGGCAGCATAAAGCTATTTTATTCCTAATTACTCTGAATACATTATTTCGACTATTTCCAACTCCAGTGGTAAAAACGTTTCTTTTATGCATATAAGAAATAAATCTAAAATTGAATTTGAGGTTAAAAATTATATATTTTTATATATATAATTATGTATATAATTATATATATTATATATCTAGAGGTCCCTTCCAACCTTAGGCATTCTATGATTCTATGACAGGTCACAGGTATTTCCTGCAATAACAGGACAATCTTCTCTCTTCTGGAGCAGACATTAAAGACCTGAAAAATAATAACAACAGCGAGCCAGTCGGGGCTTTGAAAATGAATGGATGAGAGAGGAAAAGCAACTATATCCTGTTGTCTCAGCAACAAGCTGGGAAGTATTTGGGGGTTGTTGAAAACATTAGGTAGAAATCCATGGTATGGAGCAAATATTTAAAGCTGTATCTAGTAACTACCAAGAGGGAAAATGTTAGCAATTCTTGGCCACATTACACAGCTACCTACAACTTTGCAGCAAAGGGAGATAAAGGCTCTATTTTCTTCTCAGGATTATTACAATTAAAAATACATATCTAAAGGAAGTCTATAGCAGAGCAGAAGTCCAGCAAATGGCCAGGTAACTTGAAAGCTCAAAGTCAAACCTCAGCAGTCTGCCCTTGTGCAGCCTTGGACAAAATGGGATACCTGAACCGTGAAGGTTCTCATTTGTAAAAGGAATTGCAGAATTTCGAATGACTTAATTAACACTAAAAATTAATTCAGCTTCCTAATTAACAGCAACATCCTAAGACAGCATTTGCATTCTTTTATCTCAGGGATGTTGTTTGACACAAAGGCAGATTTCCAGGTCTTTCCAGAGGTCTTTGTGATGCTGCCCTGGGTGCAGCTGGATGCAGTTTGGGTCACCGAGGGCTGTGTCCTGCAGGCAGCAGCGAGCGCTGCCGCGGGCCGGGCGGACACGGAACACAAGCCAGGTGATGGTCCTACCACTCCTATGGAAGAGCCCGCAGAGAAATTCTGTAAAAATATTATCAAAAGTGCTGAAAATAACTATATGCAGCAGGGCTTGCTTGTCTTTCTTCTTTCTGAGCAGGAACTGGAAGAGAAGAGAGCAAATAGTATCCATTTTATCTCCAGGTTGGTTTTCTCCCTCCCTCACAAGGGCAGCAACTCAATGACTAAAACAAATAAATAAATAGAAACCAAAGGAAATAAGTCACCAATGCAGCCCTGGCTTGAATCTGGGTTCAATGGTGTTCAGAGAAATAACAGTCCTCATTTTTCCACAAAGAACCCAAGGAAAAGCATTTGAAAAAATATTTTTGTGGCCATCCCTTTCACAAGGAGATATCTCCTATATCATCCTCAGCCCAGGATGGACCCTGGGCGCAAACTAAGGCCTTGGGACACGTGGGACCCTCAACGAAGCTCTCTGAGCTGCCTCCTGATGCCCTGGCTCGATCCATGCCCGCGACAATGGGGTAACAAGAGACCAGCAAAAACAGACCCTGACCCAACAGCAAAACTGTTCAGCCCTTAGATAGTGGTTTGTGCTCTCCTCTTCCACTCCCACAAACTCCCTCCACCATCGCTGGATCGGTGCCGTTCAGTTACTACACCTGGAGTTTAACAGTACCCACATTCTCAATTACTCCTTTGGAGTAAAAGGTACTTTAAGTGCAACTGTTCGGCTTTATCAACTAAAAGATAATTATGTATTGAAAAGGACTGAAATTGCTTTGTAATTTTCATATAAACTACAATGTAATTACAGTCTTTGTAAAGCATGACTATAACGCAGCAATGAATTAAAGATGAGAAATAAGGATACAGACTAGTCTCTATTTAGAGCAGATTACTTCCACAGTTTTCCCCTTGTGGATCCATTTCAGGAATATGGCACCACTTCCATTCACACCTTCCATTCCAGCACATCCCTGTGGCAGATTTGGGAGCCAGCAATCTCCAAATAAATAACAGAGCAGGAGAAAGGGAGAAAGGCTGGTGTTTTGTGCAAGCAAACCCGAAACCCGACGTGTGCTATTGCTGCCTTTCCCCAGCCAGCTCCACATGTGTGATTGCTCCCCAATACATGGCTCCCCTCTGGAAACAAACTTCCCGGATAATCTGAGGCTGAGTTATCCTCAGCACAGCCCAAGCACGCAGGGAAACTGCTGCTCTAATAGCCCTGCTTGCTAAGCCAAGGTGCCAAATTCCATTTCTAAGTAGAAGAAAGGGAATAATAATAATAAAAAAACACACTTGATATTTTTTCCCATTTGGTGTGAATATTTCAGTCTATCTCCCCTCACTCTTCAGCTACCAGTCCCCAAACTTGCTTTGCCAAGAACGTTTCTGGGAGGGCAGTTTTGCCATCTGTTTCAGTGCCTGATACTGCGCGACAGGGACAGAGCAGCCTCGTTCACCCTGGTACCCGAGCACGGTAGCTGGAAGCTGCCCGGGGCTTGCGGGGCTCTCCGGGCAGCACCACGTGCCCACGCTGTCCCCTGCGCCCACCCCAGCCCGAGCTGCTCCCCCGCGCCGCCGCGGCCGCCCGTGTCCAGCAGCCCTCGTGGTCCTTGGGTGCTGCTCGCAGGGCAACGCGGCCCCACAAGGGCGCTATTGAATTCTGCTGCCTTGCAACACATATAAATAATTCACACCTTTCCTGTAAATATTCATCCCTCTAACCTCAGTTGTCATTCAAGCAAAGGTTACAGTCCATCCATGTCCATTTTCTGTATCATCAACCCAAACATCTGATTTTTTTCCACTGTCTTCCCTACCCAATTTATATTTCTGTTAAATCCAAGTGTACCTGTTTTCTCTCAGCTGTTAAACAAAGGGACTCCAGGTTTTGCTTTCTGACTCTTCCTTTTAAACCATGGTTTCCAGCTTCACTGGCATGAAAATGAAAGATGAAAATGAGAGTTGAGTCCGGGGTGACGTATTTCTATTACAGCCCAATGGTTTTAAATAAAAACATCAGGAAATTATGTCTGATCTGCATGGCATAAAGACATTTGATCTGTAACTTAGCAGAGGAGAGACATCCTTACACTTTCTAAACACCTTCTAAATGCTAAATGCACCGATGCAACCCTCCCTCTACTTCACATACAGGCTCCACTATTATCCCTTACAAAAAAAAAATTAAAAAATCCCACAATGGAATCATTCTGCGATCTGGCAGCTTTGTAAGCCAAAATTAGACTTGTCTCTCCTCAAAAAAAAAAAAAAAAAGAAACAACAAAGAGAGGCAAAGAAGTTACAAATACTTACAAGCAGGAAGAGAGGAGGATGGAGCAGTCAGTCAGTCCCCAAACGACTCCCTCCAGGCTGCAGCAGTTGGGGGCTGCCGAAGAGTCAACACCAAAAAACACCCTGGGAAGAAGGAAGTTCCTGTAAGTGGCCAGCTTTTCGCAGAGGAGAGGTATTATGGAACATAACAATTATGTACTGCTTCTGAGACTGAATATCCAGAATAAACACCAAATGGGCATTTTGCTCAGCTTCAGAAGAGCAGAGCTACAAAGAAAATAACTCCATGGAATTCATGGGAGAGACCCATTTCAGAGCGCATGTTGGGAAGGATCTTAATCCTAATGCATGAGTCAATGTGTTACCTACATCTTTCATCTCAAGTCTGCAAATTTGGGACTGAGACGGTTTTGGGGTTTTTTTCCAAGCTTTTTCTGTTGGCTTGTTTTTATCCTGCAAAACCTGACACAAACCTTCAAATTTCGGCATAGGAGCTTTTCCTAACTGTGAATTCGAAGAACAAAAATCAATGGACTTGCTCACAGGATGGATAGTTCAGCACACGGGTAATTTCTTTTTGCTAAGGTTCAGAGCCTTAATTGCTTGATTTTGCAATCATACAGGTATATATCACAGTTACAGCCGAGACTGACTGTAATCTCCATCATGATACTCTGTAATCCAAGCGTCTAGAGTTTTTATTTTTCTGTTCTCTTATGACAAGACACTTGTCTGTTATTTTTATATATCTTATTGTTTGATTTATACACCTCATAAAATTATTATTTCAACCTTGCCCGTAGGCAGCAGCTTCACAGCTACAGAACTGCCACTAAAATGTGGCAATGCTAGAAGAAGATCCTGTCATACAGAAAAGCTCCTCGGCCATAACCACTCATTTATTTATTTAGCAGATGAAATTGGAGGGTGAAGAGAGTGCCGACAACACGGGCGTTAGAGACGAGCTCCAGCGCAGGCCTCTGCCAACGCGCTCGTGTCCCAGCTGCCATCATCCCCACACAGCATCCTCTCCCCAAACACCAACTGCCAAACACAGCTGGACCCCAAATGCCTCTTCTATTCTGCAGCAACTTCCCAAAGCTGTTTTTGTCCCATACTGAAACTTTTCAGATACTTCTTTGAAAAAAGATACGCAGAAACAACAACAGCAAGATCAACAACAGCAATTTTCCTCTGAGTAAGCAGAGGATGTTGCACAGATTGCAACAAACTCATCACTAAAGTGGGATATATTTTTAATGCAGGATGTTTTTAATGCCTCCTCGGCTGCTGAGAGATCCTGCTCCAGCAGGATCCTCATCAAGGATCTTCCAGGGTACCTCCTCCTGGCACGGCAGAGGCGACAGTGCAAAACCAGCAAGCACAGCAGCAGGTCTGGACGCTCGTGCTGGGTTTCCAGAAGAAAATTATACGACAGCTCGCACATAAACCTGTGCGAGGCAAACACAGGTGTGAATTACAACTACATCAGAGTATTCTCACGAGTTCCTCTGCCACATGACTGGAATACATCATAAGGGTTAGGGTGTACAGCAACACCTCTGAACTATGGTGACAGAGCACAGAGGAAGGAACAATTCCTCCCGGAGCCGAGGCCTTCTGTTCTTCTCACTGTACAATATAAAACAATTCTGCATCAGCATAGTACAAGAAGTGCCTATAAGCTGGGCTTTGAGCTGGAGGAGCATTTGTCAAAGCACACCGCCTCGCTACGAAATGGTTTTCAGAAAGTTTCAAGATAGGAGCATTTCCTATTTTTTTAATGAAGCTGTTTTTACTTAGAAATATTTTTCTTTTTCCAGAAGGTCAGGCAAATCTTGGGGGCTGTGCAGGAGCAAATCAGTTTGAAACCGAAATAGAAATTTTCAAAATTATCCAAAGAAAATATTTTACTGAGCCAACCTGACTTTTTTGTCTTTGACTGCCAACCTATTGAAAGAACAATTCAGCTAGACTTTCTGTTCAGATTCAAGTAGAGAGCTGCAAAATCTCCACACTTTTATTTGCAGGGAAGGCAGATCTCATACTTTTTCCTCAGATCCAAAACCTCTGAAGCCCCAGACAGAAGAAACTTCAGAATCACTGAGCTGAAGGCACTTGCTCAGCTCTCCAAGCATTCAGTATATTTTTAAGACAGACAAAAAGTTTAATTTAATTATAATTTAAAGCCAGACAATAAAAATAAAAATAATAAAGATAAAATGTTCCTGTGCAACAGGCACTGATTAATCACTTTATCATTTGATGGGGATCCTAAGCTTTCACCACAAGACAGTACTGGAAAATTAATTAAAATTACCCTGAATTAACTTATTACACATTGTTTAATGGATGATTTGAGGTCTGGATGCAGCCCTGTAATTCTGCTTAAGCACTGAGCCGCTGAAGTGCAGCTGCTCTCTGAAAAGTTCTCCATTACAGTGGGGAAACAAGGGCAGACTTTGGGGCTTCCCCACCAGTACGCCTGATGGAAAAACAGCAGTGAGCGCCATGGAAATACAGTAGTTACCTTATGGAGTGGAGAGCTCTCGGCAAGCTTACGCTGCAAGGGGTAGTGTAATACAGAAGCCCAGAGAGTTGGTCTAGATAATTTAGACAAACTCTCTGAATCTCAGTTCGGCCCCAGGAGCCCTGGTAGCTGCTAGTGGTGGTCCAGATGTCACAGCAGCCATTAGTGAAAGAATTTGGAACAGTGCTTTGTTTTCTAACTTGCTGCCCTTTTGTAACTCACGTTTCCTTCTGGTCACGTTCCCATTTCTATTTTGATGGCAAATTCACTGGAACGAGGACTCCTCCTCACAGTCCTCCGTGCAGCACCGTGATCCAAATGCTCGGTCCAAGCTGCATCTCCTGCCCGTGGCTGCAGCACAAGCAGCGGCAGCACCTGGTCAGCAGAAACACCCTGGCTTTGCCAGCCTGGAATCTGTAACAGCAAGGGAGAGGCAGCGGTTCAAGGGTTTTGCCTTTTTACTATTGAAACAGTGTTTCCTGCTTTAATCAAATTTGCTTAGGATCAGTGAGGTTTTATTATGATTATGGGCATTCCTCCTTCATGCTTTATCTGGCAAATGCCGTAGAAGAGCTGTGTTAGTCAAATGTGACTCGAATGCAGAGGTCATTACCCACTTCTCTAATGGACCAGCAGGCTTTCAATTAATTAACACGAAGAAATCACTGGGGGTGACAGCAGAAGGATTTCAAGCTTCCCAATGAAGTGCTGAGATATCAAATTAAATGAGCTGCACCAACAGTTAGCAAACAGAGACTACTGTGCTTGGGAAATCGGAGCAGAAATCCCGTGGCATGAAATGAGTAGCTTTGCCATGCAAACAGCCAGTGAGAAACGGAGCCAGTTTCATTAAGGTTCACAAATCTGCCTTTGGGGAGCAGAATTAGTGCTATCACTTGCTGAAATGTCGGTGCAGTTCTAGGTCGTTTTATGAAACGTGGCTACTACTGCAGGCACATTGCCAAATTTTCTATATACTTGGACAGACAGACAAATATAAAGCATGCGTAGGGGTACCCTATGTGCACCAAAAAGGGTATGGAATATGCAAAATTTTTCTGACAGGTGGGGATATCACAGTATTTATTTCACAAGAACAAACTGCTATCCTAAAATCACATGCTACTTTTTTCCTATGCCATGGGTTTTATGATGAAATATCTTTAAAATAGTGTATTTTCTTTTAAAAAGAGTACTTTTAACATACTTTTTTCATCTTTCCACTTCTAATTCAGCTTCCTTTGGTCTTTCATTCAATTGCACTTGATTTGAAGAAATAAATTATTACCAATACAGATTATTTTTGATACAGTCCTGCCTACAGATCCTGAAATCCTGATTAATCATATTCTGCCAACCAAAAGCAGCCAGCCACTCAAATAAACCCACGAGCTGGGCAACCGGCTTACAGTGTGACCTTGGCTGAATTATTTATTTCCCCAAGAAGAACTGAAAAGAACATGCAGGTTGCTGGGATTGCAGCTATTCCATTTAGCCCTTTCTGAGAAGTGGAACATTTTATCAGCACCACTTATGGGAAAATCATTTTTTAATGAAGAGTCTTTGACTGTGTCTAGTACAAGCGAGTGGCAGCGCACGGGGTTTTTATTAAATTCGCTGCAGTAGGGACCAGCCTCGGTCGAGGCTGCACTACTTGGGAGATCTCCCTGGCATCGCATGTAACAAACCGAGTCCTGCAGTTTGTCCTGCAGCACAACCACATTTCAAGGGCAAGCACTAAATTAGCCAGAAATAATCTATTATTGAGCAGCCAAGGGGCTACCTGGAACATTATACACGTCGCACAGTGCTTGAAAGCAACCCGAACACTGCAGAGCTGCAGGGAGCCCCGGAGCACCTTGTCACTGAGCTGCAGCGCGCGGCCGTGCGGCTTTGCCTTCTGCCCGTGGGCTCGGATGCGGCGCGGAGCATCTCCTGGAGGAATCCTCGGCTTTGGGAGCCAGGGCACTCTGGACATGCGGACCGGGTGCCCCGCGACGCAGCAGGGCGCTCAGCACGTTCCTGCCATGCCGGCCTGCCCCAAGGCAGGAGAATGGGAAGGCAGTCTGCGGAGGAGCAGGAATTCTATGGGCATTTCACCGAGGACATCAGAGCAGGTTCAGCGGCACATGCTGCCTTTACAGCGCTTTGGATGTGCAAATAACCCCATAAAGAGCCTGATCAGCTAGTTAGGCCAGGTTTACAGCCGCCCTGAGCCACTGATGTGGCCCAAAGCAGCTGGAGGGAACAGCCACATCTGGCCCCAAGTCCCCTGGCTGCTTTCTTGTCTTGCCTGGTTTTGTTTTAACAGCACAAACAAGTTTCTGAGCTTGCTTTCAGTCCCTCCCCAACTCGTGCTCCTTCTCTGCTGGTTTTACGCTGCTAGGAATCTGCTGAAAAACAGCAACAACAAGAAGGCATTTACTGCACTGGCCAATGGGAAAAATACAGTTCAGACCACGAGCTCCCACAGCGAGAGCGTAGCTGGGCTGCTTCCCGCTTCTCCATGGGCCTGGTGACCTCATTGCTCTCAACCCCGAAGGTTAAACATGACTTTGCTGCCCAATTTCCCCCTAACACAACGTGCTGGAGAGCAACTCACCCCAGCAACCCAAACCTGGCGCCCGGAGGCCTTTGCCTACGCGGTGGCCCCAGAGGGTCCTGCCAAGGGAGCGCCCCCTCCAAAGCAGGGGGAAAGCTCATGTTCAGACCCAGCAATTTATATTTTTTTTTTGCTCTTTAAACCAGCAAATCAAAATTTGCCTGATGTGCAGAATATTTTCCCTCAGAAAAAGCACTGCTCATTGTGTCTTTCTTTTAAGATTTGGCTTCAGCAGGCTTCATGGCAAAAAAAAAAAGAGCAGTACTGTAAGGAAACAATAAACATGAATAAAACACTACGCCTTCAAAGCAGAACATGTGAGGTTTATCTAACCTGAATACTGAGTCAATCTTGAGCCTAGCAGCTAAGAGAAAATATAGCAAGAAAAAGGGAAAATCCATCAGGAGAAAATAAGAAATACACTTTCTTTGAGCACTTAGTCCCTGATGTCACACTTGTGCCATGGCTCGGCTTTATTCCAAGCAAAATTTCATATCTCTGAAGTTATTAAAGTGACAGAAAGTGCTCTGAAAAACAGAATAAACCCAATTCCTTCCTGATGCCATCGCATCTGCTCTGCCGACCAGCTGAGACCAGAGCTTAGCTCCTGGCTGAGGCAGAACCCAAGGGGAAGCCGCTCAGGTCCTCGTCATGGCCAGGTCCCCAGCTGGGACCATCAGCTCCCCGGGGACACGCAGGTCCTAGGGTCTAGCCAGGCCTGGACGGGCCATTCATTTACCTGCCCTTTCCTTCACCAAAGTGACAGAACTTTTTGCAGGTTCCTGGTCGCGCACTCTTGCCAAACCTCCTCTCACCACGTAGGTGCTCACACATCTCAGCAGCAAGAGGTCACACTCTACCAGGACCTCAGGGCTGGCAAATCTGCAAGTCCCTCTGGAGAGAAAAGGGGCTCAGGCGTGTAAATGCCTCCCTGTGCAAAATGCACAAAATCAGGACCCAATTCTGGGATTTCTGAGCACAGATCATTGCAGATATCTCCCACGGGAGCAGTCACATACATGTTGGTGTATTTTGCCATTAACACTCCTGGTTCATCACCTGTGGAGCAGTGTTCCAGGTGCTGGGACACTCCGCAGGGCTCTGCAGACAGCCTGGGGTGGCCCTGGTCTTGCAAAGCAGCACTCCCAAGCTCAAGCACTATGCTGAAACCAACTCCAACATGATTTTACTGAGTCTGAGGAGCCCCCTCTCTTTATATAGCATATACAATACTGCAGTCATGCTGCATTTTGCCCATTTTTGTTCATTTTCTTTTTTTAACTTTACAATCACATAGGCACAGTGTGTGCCTGCCTTCCACACCGCTCTGCTCAGGCAGCAGAGACACACAAAGGAGTTTTTGTTGTTACTAGTTTGTCTTAAACCTATTTATAGGCAATCATCAGCAGATAAATGCCCTGATAAATTCATCTTCATCCAGGCAAAAGTTGGCTTATGATTATGATAAAATGAGAGCAATTTCTAAAAATGCTACACTGGGGATTTATGATAACTCAGACTAAATTGTATCAATTATAAGTGACAGCTTATCCAGCACTTTTTTCCCCCTAACTCTACCCTAATTATTTTGCTTGGATGGATTTATACCGATACTTGTTAGAGATCTTTATGGAGGAAAAAAGAAGTTTTAAAAGCTTTTGTGCTGGCTTCTTTTGGGCAGCACCTACTCACACGAGCTAGAACACCCTGAGCTGTGAATCAGTGTGCAATTCCTATACTGCTTTCACTGGCTGAACCCCATTGCAGGTGGGATTCTGGTCCTGCCTTCACTGAAATCAGCAACCAAACCCTCAGTGACATCCAAGAGGCCAGAATTTCTACAGCAAACTGTCAGGAAGGCTGCAGTCTGTCAAGACATATTTACTTCATTTAGGAAACAGAATATTTGTTATATGAAAATGGATTAACGTTATTTCTTTATGTCAACAATTCATTTTTCTTTCTTTTCCTTTTCTGGATCAAAAGTCCTGTGCACTTAGCAAGTCTCTTTCAAGAAAGAACAACCGATTTTGGATCTGATCCTTCCTGGCTAATGGTATTAGGGGTATTAGTAAGGCACACAGCTTGCTCAGAGGTCAGCAAACATTTCCCCATCCCTTTAAATGCCTTAACAGCTATGTAAGATCAACAAATCTATGTAAAACAGGAAATCAAAAGGAAGCAAAGCTGTGTCAGGCACCATTAACACTCCCATGTGCAACCTGACCTTGGACAGCTCGTCAGATCTCTCGTTCAGCTCATTCATCATTATTCGGAGCTGTCATGACGAGCACCCCAGCTCATTAATTATACATTAACCTCATTCATGACTTCTAATCTATAAATGGGTCAGGATGCTTAAAAATAATTAAATAAGAGTGTGCAACGGTAAAAGCGATAATACCTGTCCTGGAGTTTAGGACATCTGACCGCTAATGAAAAACAGGTGAAGTTGAACAATTAAATAGGAAACAAACCAAAAAGCAAGAACGGGGACATCTCCAAACCCCCAGTTTTGCATTTTGAAAAGCATCGGCTTCAAATATTCTCAAAATAGCAGCTTGTAGGAGGTTTTTGACTTTTGTTTTAACTTACAAAGGAAGGAAATGTGATTTGATGTATGCTGGTCAGAGACCTGGACTGTTCGGCAGTAGCTCTGATAAAACAGGACCGGGTTCCGGACCCTGCTTGGACCCTCTCCTGCCGGTGGAATGGGCCAGGGCTCCGGCTGCATCACGGCGGCATCAGAGCTGCAATCCCCTGTGCAGGGGGCAACAGCTCCGTCAGCCCACACAGCCACACCATTTCCAAGCAGCCTCTGACTCCTCCTGTCACTTCTCTACATTTACTGGTTCCAATGGAGGATTCGCCTCCTGCTTCCCAAATGGATAGTATTTTAGTTCAGAAATTATCATGCAGTGTTTCTTCTTCAAATTAAACAAGTTTTCACAGGGACACCCTGCTCTCTGGTATTGCAAAAGACTCCTCATATTGTGACAGTCATCAGCAACAAGCCCAAGGTACCAGTGTTTCCAAACTGACTTGAAGAAGAAATAAAATTTTACACCCCAGCAAGAATTACTACTTGCTGCATAACATTTCAAGCTAAAATAATGCTTCTTCACAGATTTAGTGAACCAGGATTAGTTTTTTACACCTGGCTACATCAATGAATCTTACATCCCATATACCATACATTATGTTCTCAGCTACATTTTGCTATGCTAACTCAAGGCTCTCCTAGGGAAGCTGCTCAAAAGAAAAAAAACCCTCAACATGGGGGAGATTTGCCTAGTTTAAAAGAACTTGTGAAACCCCGTGCACAAAGATACCCATGAATACAGTCAGAGATTATTATACTGCCTGTATTATTCATACAGTGAATGATGATTTATGGAATTCCACAATGATGAATTACGAAGCCTCCCATACATACAAAAAAATTGTCTCGAAGAGAAACCAGAAGACAGCAAGCGGGTTCCATCTAGAGCAGTCGGACTGTGCTTTGCTATTCCCCGTCAAGCTTCACAAATTGCTCTCGAGTCCATTCACACTTTTCAAAGTGCTCCACGGAAGGAGGGCTTGTATGTGGTGACCTTTAATGCAGGTTAGGTACCTACTTACTGTGGAGCTTTCGGAAAATCCCAGGCTCTGAAAGGCTCTGAATAACTGGATTTTGTCCCATTCTATCAGAAAAAAAAAAAAAAAAAAAAAAAAGAAGAAAAAGTATATTCCATTGGTCTGAATTACTCCATAGGTTTTTAAACTTAGAAATATCCAAATGCAAGTTTAGGTGCTTAATCTGGTGACTTACTGATCTTAACAGGACTCTGCCTTATGCCACTAAATAACAGTAACTGGGAGTAACTTCCTGGGTTACTCAGCCCAGGTAGCCCTTATCACATTTCCGCTTATAAAGAGCCTTTTATATGAGGATTTCAAAGCACATCATGGCCTTAATTAAACTCTAAGGGCTTGGTAATAGGGTGAGATGAGCATTTTCTGCTGTCCCTCAGGTAAAATAGCTTCTCTTGTACATGAACAGCAATTGGTTTTATACCTAGAGAATCTGTTTTTATGAGCAATCACTGATCTGTACGTCGTAAATATGATTACGTGGGACGGACTCAGTTTGTGCTGAAATGGGAAAGGAGATTACTTTTTCATTCAAAATACCTTTAGTCTAATGTATTTCTTTCTTAAATTGAAGTGAGCATATTAGGCTATTTATTCCCAAATGGATTTCCAACACTTGAAGCAATGGAGGATTTAATCCCTGAAATGCTTTTTTTCCCTTCTTCTTCTTTTTCATAAATTTGTTTCAGAAAATGCTGTTCCTTATGTGATCAGAATTATAACCAAAGGGATTTTCTATGTATGTAATGTCTCCTAGTTGATACATCTAGCCACATATGAGGGTGCTGTAGAATGAAACTTAGACAAATAAAGCAACCAGAGTCAGTAGTTTTGTAAAGGGACACTAGTTCAGGCTTTCTAAACCAGCTCTGATATCCACTGCTTCCTCTGGGAACACTGTCTTTCACTCAGAAACCAGACTTGAAGTGCGGGACCAAGCAAGAGGAACTCATAAAAGCAGAATTTCTCTTCTGTGGGAGCCATCAATATTTTAGAAAGAAGGCTGCATATTGCAGAGTATTTTCAAACATCCAGTCTACATAAAAAAAAAGAGAAATTGTATTTAAACAATAATGAGCCCATTAAAAACCATAATTAAAGAGATAACATGCTCTATAGCTGGTTGGACATCATATCCCAACGCACCAACACTGCCCTCAACATCTCATCTCCTCTGAGTGCCTCACTATCCCCTTCCCTAAAAGTGATACTGCGACAGCAGGCTCGTGTGAAACCCCTTTATACTGACCGATAACAACCATTATCCAAGAGCTGCTGGGGAAAGGGGACATGGGCAAATGTTTCATGTAAAGGAACAGATTTCCCCAGAATTACTGCATCCTTCCACTCTGAATCCTGCAATGCCAGAAGAAATATTCCCTTCTCAGCCCCAAACCACATTTATTCCAGCTGCGACCTGTTATGCATAAATGGGGTAGCAGTGATAGTCACTTCAGCTGGTTTACATGCATTTCTTCTCTTTGAGTGCACATCATTTTTCTTAATTATTTCTGACCTTTCATCCAGCATGCTATAAGCTTCTTATGAAGAAGAGAAAATAATTTAACCTCTGCTATTCCAAGAGGAGACGGGCTTTTCTAATCTATCCTTAGAGAACAGACCAGCTAGCTGTGCAGATACAGGTTATTAGAGTAAGACAAATAAACACGTACACAACGTTGCAGCAACAAAAAGGATGGGGAACACCAGACTGGGGTTTCAGGTTGGAATCCGAGGCTGGGACAAATTCCAGTTCCCTCCCATGGGCCTGAAACTTTGGTTTTGCTTCTGCTTGTAGCTGCAAGCCAGAGACTGGTAACAAATGTCAGAGCAGAGAAGCCCGCGAGGAAGCAAGGGCAGCAGCCAGCGAGTGAATTAATTCCCCATCCCCAAGAGCGCTCGGGCTGGTTCATGTAGCACGTTCAGAGAAGCTCTCAAACGAGTTAAACATGATCTAGAAATAGGAGCTCCTCAGCCTTGTCACAGTTTGGGGTTAGGGTCACCTGTCTGAACTATTTATGCATTAGGGCAGCATTTGCTCCTGCACCAGCTTTACAGAAACCTTTCCAAAATGCATGCTACTTGCTGCCTCCAGGAATGCTTCCATTTTACCTGGAGCAATTATGGAATTAATATCTCTTCTGCTTTCTTTCCGGCTTAGTGAATCCAGAGCTTCAGCTTTTACTGGACAGGTGATCAGGGTCTCCACACTGGAGGAAACCGCAGGCTGATGGATCAGACTTGGGAGTGTCCTGACGGAGGAGGCAATTCCCGTAGTGTGGTAAGTGGGCACAGCAGCCTATAGCAGTAAATATTCTTATTGACAGATGCTGTCTCACTGACAGTCTCCTGAAAATTCATTATATCAACATCTAGCAACCTTTATGGACCTCCTGCATTGCCACAGAGCACCAGCCTCTTAGGAAGCTGAGTCTGGTGCCAAAGGCTCCAAAAGGACTTCCCAGATCACGTCCAAAAACACCAAAGCAACTTGTGCTGATGTCCTCACTTGAAAATACATCAGCAAAACATTAAAACTTTGGACTCTTTCCTCCAGACCACTCAAATCCACAACTGGATTGGAGCTGACTACATCCACACAAGACACCTGCCACTCTCGCTAGATGACAGATAGCTGCGCGTGTCACCGGAGTGAAAGACAGAGTGTCTGAGCAGGAAGGAACCATCCATCTTACCAGCCTGACCTTTCTGATAGCCAGCTAGGAGCATGGGCACTGCTGCACTGATCATTCCAAGCTTACTGCTCTGCTGGTCCTCTTTGATTGGCACATCACCTAATGGATAATAAATTACTGTTCTCCACTCTGATTGGGGGCTGCCTGCATATTGCTAATGCTAATTTTACAGAATCTACTATCACTCACGCTCTGCTTTTGCAATTTAAAGGGATGCCAGTTCACAGACAATAAATAAATATGCAGGACTGGGATTTCAAGGGTACATGCGGAGAATTAACTGCACCGCTCCCTCTGAATTTCAACATGACACAAGCTCCTAAACACGCAGATTCCTTTAAAAAGCTGTGGTTTCACTTTTGTGCCCTATGAAGCCATGGGCACCTTTCCCCTCCAACACTGCTCCTGGGATCAGAGAAACTGCTGTCCGCGTCCCCTCCTCGGCACGGTGGGTGATACTAGGAAGCGGAGTGGGGCTGGTGGGGCCCACGGGGACCCTGCCAGCACAGGGCTTCCATGCCAACAGCTCTTGCTTTGGGTAGACTCACGAACCAGAGGGGAAAACCTTCCCTGCAATGAGACCAATCTGGTGAAATTGCACCTCAAAAGCTCCCCAGTGCTTTCTCCCCCATCCTTTTCTCCTAGAATGGGTCTTACCCCCCAGTGTGGTGACTTCCTTTAACACTGGTGCCTGAGTAAGCACTGAACAGAAACTGAATAAAGACCTCTGGGTTTTTCCATTAAAGGAAATGAAATGGAAATGCATCTCCTGAGGTTGGAACGACCAAGATTTGTTATGGCTGCTCTGAGCCTCTGAGAGCACCACGAGTTAGCTACACTTTCCTCAAAAGTCACTGTCGGCTCAGTCCCGTCCATTAGTTCTGCCAAGTGTCAAGGCACAATTAGAGGATCTATTTCCATCCCTGACGCTCACCTGGGAGAAAGGTCTGCCCAGAGCCACCGCTGGGGAGCAGCTCGAGCTTCTAGTACCAACAGTACCTGCTGCAGGAATGCCCAGGCTGGGTATATTCAGTTCTCAGAGCAACGGGCCAGGTTTCTGAAGAGCTCTAAAGCTGGCGCAGATAGAACAGGACATGTTTTAAAACATACTAGACAACTGTATCCCCTCTCCCTACGTCACTGCTTTCCTGGGCTCTGAAAGATCTGGAGGAAAAGGAGAGCACCTACAAGAATTGGAAGGACTTAAGATGTCAAAAGAGATTTCACCCAGAAAATAAACCTGCACACCAAGCTGGAGCCCAAATAGGGCTAGTGCACCATTACACCTGGGCACACGCATTCTCTGAATATCCCTATTCCCACATTTTCTGAGGTCCCCGTGCTGACAATTTGGGGGTTTTCCTTTTAAGCCAGCGATGGCTCTCGCAGACACCGGCCACAGAGGCCTCCTCAGCAGGGGAGGGCACCCAGCACCCAAGGGCTTCAGCACTCCCTGCCTTCCCTCCCTTCCATGTCTATGGCAAACGTGTCTCCCAGCTCTCTTCTCAGCCTGTACTCTTCTCCCGTCTCGCTGACCCTCTTTTGAGGGGTTATTATTCCTGCGTCTAGGACGCCAGCAGCCATCACCCCCTTGGCACGGCCTCTGGCCTCCCTGGCAGGAGCATCCCGGCCATTCCTCATGGTTGCTGCTGGGTCTCCTCATTCCTCACTGGGAAACCACAACCTTTTGGGACAGGCAGCATCTTCCATTGCTTTGGTGAATGCATCTCCTCAGCCCTGGCGGGGTTGGCAGCCGCCTGCGTTTCCAGGCCCCACCACACCATGCGTGACCAGAGCCTCCATGAGGGGCACTGCTCTCCCTCCTGACAGAGCCAACAGCGAGACCTCAGAACCCATTTCGTTACAAAATCTGTGCTACTTGATCCCGTAACATTTGTTTTTCTCTCCTGCTGGACAGCACGTCAGTTCAGCTTGGGCCCTCCGAAACACAGCTGCTGTGTTTCGCAGCTGGGCGCTGCTATGTGGGAAGCATCTTGAAAAGGAGGCGTAAACACAGAAAATTAGATGTGGGTTTACATCACTCTGGAGGACAATACATGGAAAACTTGTGATGTAAATTTTAATCCAAGATTTTTAATATGAAGGTTTCTTTCTAAAGCCTTTACAGCTGTATGGAGGATTGGAAAAGTCCATCTGTGTTTGGAACAGAGGAGGACGAGATGCTATTTACCCTGGTTCTCTTTCTCAAATTATGGTAGCTTGCTAGGTTACAGACCACATCCCATCTTTATATCCTCAATTTAGGGAAACGCTCTGGGCTCTTTGGGATATCATTTATATATACTAATAGACTGTAAGTGTAAGCTGGAAGTTAAGCACATGTTTGAGGTCCTCACAGCGTGTTCTCTAGGCAGTGTGTTTACCTACACTGCTTCCATTACTGCCTCCTGAAATCAAAACTTACAGCTTTAAAGGATGAAGCAGCTGCGCTGCTTCATTTACCAGTAGCAAATATTTTTACTGAGAATAATTGCTTACCCAGAGTGGGTTTATATAAGAATTAAACATGGTATTCGATTTAAAATTATTAAAAATATTTTTCTATACCTCTGCTCTCTCTGCCTCTCCTCTAATGCTCAGAATCACATAAAATAGTAATGAGCATACATAGCCTTCTGCTGTTTTCATAGACAAGGCAGTAAAAGAGACAGTTGCTGTTCCCTTGAGTTCTAGCCCACGAATCAGAAAGTCTAATCAGCCACAGTGTCTGACACATTAGATAGCCCCTGTATTTCATTACTGCTGTATTAAAATCTTTTCTGCTTGAATTCTGTATCCTCTGTGAAAGGCAGAGAAAGCGATGGAAGAGATAATCAAAAGAGGGCAAGATGAGAGGGCTTAAAGAAAAGTGATTCTCTTTTAACCTCCCTAACCTGACAGCTCGGGATGACATTTGCAGGGCGAGAACTGGGACGTGAGCACCAGGGATCGCAAGCGCCAGGAGCCGGTCCCAAGAGCACAGCCCTGGGGGCTGCAGGGACACCCCGAACCCAGCACGGGCTCTTCTGCCAACCAAGGAAATGCTCCGGCACCGGCACTGCCCCACGAGGCAGCATCTCTCCCTGTGTGCCCACCCCGCTCCCCACCGCTGCTCTCGCTGCAGGATTCAGGATGCCCTGGGTTGGGTCGCAGGGTCAGAGAGGGACAGGATGTTTGGAAGCAGCGCAAGGGATCGGGTCAAAGGGTTTCCCCAGAGAAGGCTCCTTCCAGGCATCGCCAGCCCCTAACTACCACCACGTGCAAGGCAGTGGCCCCGTGGCCAGCACGCCAGCCAAGGGGCTACTGGCAGGCTCCAGAACACCCAACATCTTCGAACGCTCTTGGTGCCACTTTGTGTGCATCAGTCTACGCTGCTTTTTAAATTATGCTCTGAAAAAAGGAATTAGATTTAATTTTGCGTAGCAGCCCAATAGTATTATTACATAATTCTCTGAATCAATAATTTGACTGCGCATGTTTGCATCTTGCGAAATCAGAAAGGACCAGTTCAATACCCACAGGCAGCTGCTAAGAGTTTCACAGATGTACAATACTGAACAATAGATATGATATTGAACAATAGATGTCACTGTTAAGCCAATAAAAAGGGGGTGATATTTACGGCTATTGACAGTTCCCACCTCCACTGCACAAAGCTGCTAAGCTAAAGGTATAAAGCCAGAGCAATCACTGACAGATGGGACGCTTTTTTAAACAAACTATCCTGTCTTATGTTTTTTCACCAATACAATTACACAGGAATATTTTAAGACACCAGTTTTAAAAAAAAAAAAAAAAAAAAAAAGGAGGCAAATAGATACATTTTCCCATGGCTTTACACAAATCAGTCACTCAAGAATAGTACTATTACTTAAAAGGTACCAGGAGTGAAAGAAAAGGAGAAAGGGACGTGAGGAGCTTAACTGAGAAGTAATGAAGATGGAAACATCTCTACTTAGCTTTATCCCTTCCCAAGGTGGATCCACAGAGCTAATGTGCACTTCCTCCATCAATATAAAGGGGACAAATGACCATTTCTGCATAGGAAACCGCACACACAAATAAGTACTTTTCACACTCAACTCCTCATGTTATGTCCCTAAATGCCAAAACCTTAACTCATGCATTTGAGGTGGGTAAGCAAGTAACAAGGCAGGTTTGGTCCAACCTCCGTTAAGTCTCCCAGCCAGAAGAGCAGCGGATTGCCAGGATGACCTGCTGTTCCCACCTCCCCTCTGCCTCCGGGCACCAGAAACGTGGCTCTCTGCAAGCTCACTGAGGCCAGATGTTTGGCCTGCACATGTTGCTGCCTCTTACCGCCTGCTTTCCTCCTGCTTAGATGTTGTTGCTACGGATTGAACCTCAAGGTAAGATTACACAAAACGTGGGCAGCTCCCTTCATCCTGCTCCACGGCCAAGGGGCTTCCCAGGAATGTTCTCCAGTTTGTTGACCAGTCTGCGCCTGCTATTGGAACAATATTGTGATACAGAACTAAATATTTCTGTTTTTATTTACCTCTCCACTGAAAGTTTTACAGAAAAAAAAAGGATCCTCACATCTCAGCTTTACTCTTCTGTGCATTTCTTTTTTCCTTCTCACTTGCAAACACCTCCTCGCGTGTCACATCAAAATCTGCTGCTGAGGAAATGATGAGGAGGTCACAAGCAGAGGAATGCCTCAGTACAGAAGCAGAAAGAAAAGAAAACTTCAAGGAGCAGTCTGAGGAATAACAACATTGTTTCCATCATGTATTCCTCGCAGCATTAAAGGGGAGTGAGAGGCAGAACACCAGGTGAATTGCTTCACAGTGCAATGTCTTTCAACATATCCTATGAGATATTACCTGCTTCTGCAGAAAAATAAAAGGAAAGTGATACAAGTATCTCATAAATCACAGTTTAGGTGCATATTTCAAAGATTCACAGGATTTTGGCACAAAGTAAGGAATGAGATGCAACCTAACGCTGCCTGATGGCACAGCAGAATTTCAGTTTCTAAAGTGCAAAGGTTAACTATTAAAGTTCCCTCTTTTACATGTACTTTTATAGCACTAATATAATTGTGTTCCTGGACACGACAACATCCAACATGCAAAATTTCAGCATCTGCAAAAACACAAATATTGATGCGCATCACTAAACACATGGTGCTGACTACAGCTATTATTAGCAACAGTCAGTCTCTACTTGGAAAATCCCAGTTGCCTTGGGCTTTGTCTGAGCAGAAAACCGGAGGAAGATCTGAATAGACCTCGTGAGTTAGCCTCACGATAAGAGGCTGAGCTGTAATACTCAGATAATAATAAAGCCAAAAATACGGGGCTATATTCAGCCGTGCTTACTTGATGCTAAATTGAGCAAATTGCACAGCGCCCGCTGCAGAGGCAGGACCAGAAGGCAGCTTGTTCTCCCAGACTGTCTTTGCAGGGGACGGGTTATTTTGATGCATTCATTTGCAGGCACCATTTTGACTGACGCTTCTGGGCTGCGCTGGAGACTCCAGCTGCTCCAGCTGGGGAATCCGGGTGGCTGGCGCTGGGATGGGACCCCACAGGGTTCCTGCCTTGCTAGTGCTGGGTGCACTGCCCGTCTTGTGCCTGGGACCCCTGCCCTCCCACCCGTCCCGACTGCTCAGCACCTCTGTGCAGGGCTCTGCACATGGGGGACACTTGGGTTGGGGCTGGGAATGGGACCCCATGCCAAAAACAGTGGCTGAAAGGCACATCTTGCAACCGCACCTTGGCACTGCCCAGGACTTCACATCAACTGTGAAGTCCTCCTGGTGCTTCCATGGACACAGAGCCACCAAATAATGTCCCACAGTCCTGCATTTCCACTATGCTGCCAGCTCAGGCCCAGATAAGGGGATTAATTTTGTCTTGCAAGCTCAATGGTAATTCATTTGGAAAGAAATAGACAAGCTGTTTATCAGTCCAGTACCCCAGTGAAGATTTCTGCCCTTCCCGCTTCCCAGGTGTGCTGGATGCACAGCTGATGGGCAGAATCATCCTCCACGGTGAACGGATAATGGGAGGATTAGCTGGGAGCAGGGCTAGAGCACTTCCTTTCCATAGGCCTCATTACCAGTGCCTGGAACAGGAGGATTTAAGGGGAGTTGTAATGGCAGACTCGAACTTTTGAACATCCTATTTCTGGTTCCAAAGTTCACAAGATAAAATTACGTATTTATTTATAAATACTTAAAACTTAAGCAGGAAGGAAACTTAAGCAGGATTTTAACAGAGACTGAACTGAGCTATGGACGCACTGTGACAGTGCCCTGACCAAATTAGCAAGCAAACCTTGATGTGAAAAATAAGAATATGTTTTACAGTCAAAGGCACTGTTCCAAGTTCAGCCTAAGGAAAGCAGTAGTTGGAAAATTCAAGCAACATGTATGTTATTTACTTTGCAATGGGAACTGCTGCCCAAGGAAGCTGTGCGTGTCTATATTTGGTCCTCAGGAAACTCTTTGCACAGCGAGGACTGCACTGAAGTCAAGCAGAGGCGTATGAAATATTGGGGGATGAAAAATCCCTACAAATTGTGCCTCACATTACAACTAGCAGTGAGACCTCCACTAGAAATAACATAGGTAGGATGAGAACAGAGTTAAATCTTTGTAGCATAACAGAATAGCAATATTTATGGTTAATTATCAGACATTAAATGATTAGATTAACCAGGCTGTGTTTATACAATGCTTGCTTTTCTTGCTCATTCAGCTAGAATCAGCTATAAACAGAAATGCACCCCATAAATGTGTTTCAGTTGTTTAACAGGCTAAGTAAATAGCTGACCTTACTATAATTAATTAAGGATCTTTAAGCATTCACAGACACCAGAGCAATGCAAACCTCAAACCCAGTACACTTCTCCGATTCTGCTTTCCCTACAAAAGGCATGCCGGCCTGTTAAAAATCAGGATGAATTTTCCCTGAACCTGGGAACACACAGGTTGGGCGCTACGGACACACACTGATGTGGTCGCCCTCTATTTCCAAACCCAAAATATGAAGAGGAGCTCTGTGGCTACAAACCCAGAGAAACCAGCTAAAAGTCATGCTAAACTTCCAGGAAACCAGAATGAGTTTCCTCTGCAAACACAGGCTTCCAGTTTAGAAACCACGTAAATGGAGACCATCAAAGAAAGAAAAGACATCAATCAATGCTTCATATAATCAAAAACGATGGAAAAGACTAATTCAGTTAACTCCTTTTGCATCATCCTTATAGAGCAGTAGGGTGTGCTCGTGAGTCACCATCTGAGCTTAGATGCAACCCGCCTCCTGAATGTGTGAGTATAAACAAAGACAGAACAAAATTCATTTTCCTATCCCCTGCAAGCCATCCCGCCCTGGTAGGACTTTGTTCCAGCTCATTAAAACCGTATTTTGAAAACTGTGCCCAACTCAATTAATTCAGAGCCCTTTTTGCCAAAATAGTTCATGCTAATGATTTATAACCAACGGGCAGCAGCAGCATGTGAACAGCAGGAGCTTAGATCTGGAGTAAGTGCCACAGATAGCCAGGAGAGCCCATCTATTGCCCACGTGCCATGGAAAACACTTCCCGCTCCCCAAAACTGGGGACCTGCTGGAGCATCCCAGGCAGAGTACTCACATGTACCTACACCCATGGGCATCTAGCTCCTGCTCCTATGTCCATCACCTCCAACGCAGGAGTCCATAGGGAATGCCAATGAAAGAAGCTCAAAGACAGCTGGGTTTTCCCTCCACCATGATAAAACCCCTTTGGATACAAGGCACTTTTATCAAAGAAACTGGAGTTTGCTTGTTTTTTATGTGTATTTGGAGGCAGATCGTATCTTAATCTGGCAAGCTGTACCTCCATCTCATTGCATCTCTGAACACTACTAGCTGCTGAAACTAGTAACACGGACACAACCAGGATGCCAATACAGAAATGCTTGTAAAGTGCACTGAAGCCGAAAAGCATGGCAGATTATTACTGCTAGGAGACGACCAGCATTTAAACACCGCTTGGTGTCTAATCATTTCATCACTAAAGACAAACAGTAGGACAAAACAGAAGGAGCAGGTGTCCTCAGCTCCTAGCTGTGTGCTGTCTGCACTGGTGCAAAGGGCTTTTCCTTGACTTCTTGTCACTCCGGATCAGCTGCTTATGATGTTCACTGGGATAAACTGGGATAAGCTTTGCTGGATACAGCTTTTCCAGCCTCCATCAGGCCTCAGATGCCCACATCTGTCTGCAAGGCTTCGTGGCCCATCCTCTCCCCCTGGAGAGAGGGCCAGGCAAGAGCCAGGATCCTTAGCCTGATTTTTGGAAAGGAAGGTCCTAGCATTTGTTTTAAGTAACTTGACAACTTGATTAAGGCAGGCAGACAAGGAGAGGGGAAAGGAGAGTAAACAGACGCCATAAGAAAAAACACTGCTTATGCCATGGCAAAACAACTCTCATTTCCCAAATGTATTATGCTTAAAAATGGCGCGGCTTTGCATGAACAGCTTTTAAAAATCACTCCAAATGATATTGGCCAAGATTGGCAGAATCATGGGAATAGACATATCTAAAAAGTACATACATAAATATGTGTATGTGTGTATATATATGTGTGTGTGTATATACATATACATATGTGTATCTATGTGTGTGTGTGTGTATACATATATATAATGTACTATGGACACGAGAGGGAAATGTACACAGATAAGGTAAGTAACATTTTCTGCAAGTCCTTCTCTTACAGGTCTGATCCTTGCAAAATACGGCTCTGCTTTGCACAACAAAAATATTTGGAAGCACCACCACAATATTCTGCTACAAGACTGAGCCACTACTTTCAAGAAAAACCACCAGGATTGCCCTCCAGACACACTTAAGAATTTTTTAAGCATCCAAGTTACGGGGAGGTAAAGCAGCAGCGCTGCAACAGCTCTCATCCTACAGCACTTCCAGAGGACGCGGCCCGGCGCAGCTACAGCGCCCGGGACCTCTTTGCGCTCAGCTGGCTGCTGCCCTGGTCTTCCTTGCAAAGAACCGACCGGAAAGATCTGACTTTTTCTTGGATCTCGGTCAGGATGCCAATCTTCTGTCCCAGGACTGCTTCAAATTGTGCAGCATAAAAATCTACGTCGTAGTCTATTTCTTCAGCCACTTCTAAGAACACTCTCAACCATCGCAGAGATTCCTGATGCTCCTCTACAAGTGTCCTCTTATCCATCTCTTTCCTCTTCTTCTGCGTTTTCCCTCTGGCACTGAAAGTGAATAGCTGGGGAGTGCCCTCCTCCTCCGCCTGTCCCCCCAGCAGCTGTGGTGGCTGAGCCGGCCCGGGCGAGCTCTGCAAGGCCCAGGGTTTCTTCACCTCCTTTGAGCGGTACAGGGACCTGGGCACCTCCTGACAGGGCTGCCCAAGGGCACTCAAGCTCACGCCCAGCTCCTTGACGCGGTTGGCGTAGCGCAGCGTGTTGAGCGTGTGCTCGCAGGACCTCATCCCCGGGGAGACCGTGGCGATCATGCAGGTAGACGAATTCTCCCCGATGAAGGAGTCCCTCAGCACCTGGGTGAGTTTGCTGGCTCTGAAGGGCGTGTGGGCTTTGTTCCTCCCTAGTGCCCTGATACACTCCTTCAGGGCCAAGAGGCTTTTATTGATATCAGCCCCCTCCAGCCACGTCTGCCTGTCTGCGGTGCAGATATCAGCTCCTCTCTCATTCCCAGCCAAATCGATCAGGGAAAACTTGCTGTACAAATGCCCTCGCTTCTTGAGTATGATCTGGAAGATGGCGTGGCTCCGGGAAGAGTGAGTATTGGCAGACGTCTGGCCTGACATGCGACACTTGCTCCCAGTTTCAATCAGCTTGATGACATCTTCTACGGACGTGATCTCTTGCTCCAAGAGTCCTACCACCTGAATCTGTTGTTTACCATCTTCCAGCACCCTAAGCTGCTTCTTCCAGTTGAGCAGGTCAAACACCTTACCCCCATAAATCTCAAAGAAGGCCCCGTAGACCCGAAGCTCTAGCTTCTGGCAGTTGGGGTCCTGCAGCCTGTTGAAGACGTCCTCAGCTACCAGGACGTAGATCCCTTTGGAACACTCAGCGTTCTTGATGGAGAAGTCTCCCCCCATGGTGTACGTTTTGCCACTTCCTGTCTGGCCGTAGGCAAAGCAGGTGGCCATGCCCCCCTGGAAGACGGTCTCCACGAGAGGCTGGGCAGTGTGCTTGTACACCAGCTCGTTGGTGGCGTGGTCATCGAAGGCAATGTCAAAGCGGAAGATCTGGTTTTTCAGGTAGCGAGTGAGGTCCAACTTCTGCTTGGCTTCATGCACCATCACCACGTCCTGGCAGGGCACGGTCACCACATCGAAGTCATTGAGCTCGGCTTCATACTGGTTCAGAGGCCGCTTGCGGACACACACGGAGATGCGATGGGGCCGGCTGGGCTTGGTAGTCTGCACAGCCTCGCAGTCCAGGCGGTTGCGGTACTCCCGGATCATGTCCATCACGTCGGCCCTGGGGTAGAGCGACACGGTGCTCTGCTGGGCTCGCCGCTCCCTCATCTCCATGCGCCGGCATTCCCGCTGTTCCTGCAGCCTCTCAACCTGCCGGACACACGGCGACGTCCACCGATGGTTATAGCTCCCTGTGCCGGGTCGACGAGCCACGGGCTCCCTGCCGTCCCCAGATGGCTTTTCCACCCTGACGGGCTGCGGCAGCACTTCCATCACGAGGCTCTGGTCGCCGCGGGCCGATGGCAGGGCCTCCCCGCTGCTGGCAGGCAGGCTCCGCGGGGCCAGGTGGGGGTTGAGGGCGAAGGCGAGCTGGAGATCCACCTTCTTGCCCTTGTTGGCCCCTTTCTCGATCCACTCCACGGTGATGCTGGAGGTGTTCCCATGGAGCTCTGTCACCATCGCCTGGTGGATGCGCCCATCGCTGCGCTTGATCTCCAGGTAGGTGCCCACCTGGATCTGCCCGAACTCTCCAGCCATGCAGTCCCTGGGATGTGGCCACAGCTGCTGGGCTGGAGGAGCCCTTCCAGCTGGGGGGCAGGACAGGCAGGGCTGGAGCTCGTAGGGGACACGGGGCCTGGGGTGGAGGTCAGCACAGCCACCCTACACCCAGTCCACCTCACAATGGCCTGGGTGGCCCCACCTAGGGGCCTTCAGAGAGGTGGGGGGGGTGGCTTTAAAACAAAAAAAAATCTTCATTTTTCATCAGCTGCTGCAGGTTCAAGGAACCTACAAAGCTGCCATTACCTGAAAAGGCCTATGTGAGTCTGCAGGCTGGCGGGTGGCCGCTGCGACACATCATGTCTAATTGGATCAGTCACATTACGTTAAGCTAATGGGACTGACACAAGAATTTATAGTAGCGAAACAAGCGCAGGGATTCAGCCGAGCATTTCTGTCCTGCGATGACCACAAAAATGGAGAAAACAAGATGCTGTTTTCAATTACTTGAAACACATTTTGAATTATTTTAAAGGGCTTCGCACGCCTTGAAATCCCACTTGAAGATAAATGGGCTTAATATCAAATGAATGAGGAAGGGTAGCGATGGGAGTGCAGCGGTTATATCTGCACTTAGGAGGGAAAAGTTGGTATCATTTTATTAACTGGAACAGTTCATGATATTTTTAATCCATTTCCATAATGCTTTTCAGTCATCTAGATTCCTGAATAGAGAATTTCAAAGTCCTGGTTACAAGAAAATCTTTTTAGCAGCCTGACATATGTGAAGAGATTTGGTTCACTGACAGGTAGATTCAGATATTGAGCTATGAAGACTGTTATTTACAAAAATACTCAGATCCCATGCTAACTAGCAGAAGAATCTTCGCAGAAATAGTCGTAAAATTACATAAGCTTGAAGAAAAAAAATCAGAAGGTTTATTTAAAAAGGTAAATAATTATCTCCATTTGTTCATGCCTTTTGACTGACAGGACTTCAAATGATGAATTCAAAGAGTCTGACATCACCAAAGCCTAAGGTTAAGGACTATCTTCCATGTCCTTATTTACCACCAGCTTTTGCAGCCAAAACACCAATTAACACAAGCCACAGCCTCCTGAGGACAGCAATTAACATTCACAGCCCTGTCCGGGGCCACAACCACCGCCACTGCTGGTCTTTTAGCTACCTGTGCTTGAGTAAAGCCTCGTGCTTCAAATGTGCTTCAAAGGTAATTCAGAACACTTCTGTGTAGAGAAAAACCACTGCTATAGAGAGATCTCGTTCCCGGGCCTCCATCTGACTGCCAGCCTGATGGAGCAGTAAAACGGGTGCAACTTGCTGCATTTTGGAGATTTTGGAGATAAATAAAGCCTGTCATGAACACGTTGAGATAAGCCTGAAGAAATATAGAGCGTCACGGATATAGAGTTGAGCAAAGCTGTGATTTTTAAGGGGTTGTTCAGCTTTCCACAGCAACACTGGGTCTCTTAGCTTGACACGTAGCTGAAATCCTTTTGTCAAATCCAGAGGTCAGAAGAGCCCCGAGGAGCCGGTTGCAGCCGTATCCCATGAATGGGCCGGAGGGACGTAACCAAATCGGTCCTCGTGGCAAATTCACTTCTCTGCTTAATGTTTGGAGACCTCTTTAGAATCTGAGAGAGGCATCAGAGTTCAGACGAGTTTTTGCTTGAGGAATTTGATATTGGCTCCTGGAGAGCTTAACAGCTTCTGCTCCTCGAGGCCACGCGCGCTGCAGTGTGCACTTCAGCAGCTCTGCACTCGCACCCACTGTGAGCACTTGCTCATCTTAGTCTTAATTAGTGGCATCTTCCTAACAGCAGATGACCCCATTTTAAGCAAGTACTGAAAGAGCCTCAAATAACCTTAACACAAATGGTATTTTTGGTGTGTTACTAGGCTTTCTCAAGCCTTGCTCAGAGAAAGATGGCTTTTTAAAGGCTCCTAACTGACTGAGGTCTGCTAAGCAATTGCAGTTAGATGTAATTTTCCAAAGCTCTTACAACACTTTTCAGCTCAAATAATTACTAAAGGAAAACAGCGGACTTCCAAATGCTGTCAGTTATGTATTACCACTACACGAAAGCTGTGACCTATGATAATACACTTGGTAAATAATATATCTCCAGTTCAAACACTCTGACCCAAGCAGGAGCCAAAGGTGCCAGCAGTTCTCATAGCTGGGCCAGAGGATAAGAAAACAAACAGATACTCATGCTAAATGCTGCTTTCTTGACTAAGTGTGCAAGCCGCCAAGGACATCACTTAGTAAATATAAGCTCAGAGCAGGCAAGCTAGAAACAAACATTTCCCATGGGCTCATATTTGATAATTACAACGAGTTCTAAATAAGGCAGCATTTTTCCCTTTACTTTCTTGATGCAATGCTTTCTGCTGTTTAAGACTAACAGACCCTTATTTGAGGCATAGCCCCAGTTATGCCCATCATTTGTCCTTGCATCTTAAAAAAACTATTTGCATAGGGCTACTTAATAATTCCAATACGACACCCAAGCCTGTGAATTATAGAGGAGTAATTCACACTTGCTGCATTTAGCAGCTCTCGACCTTCAGTTTAATACCCTGCTCAGGAGGTACTACCCAATCAGTTACTCCCAGAGTGTCTGACTGCTCCTCATCAAGCTGGTGTCTAACTGCACTTATGATTTTGTACACAAGAGAAATAAAAATTAAACAGGTGCACCATTTATAAAGAACATATTAAAAAGAAAAAGAAAAAATGTACTTATTGTTAGTTTGACATTGCCTGTCTTAACTCTGACAAATATTAATGGTTTTGATAGTTATGCATTAGTGACAAGCTTTTATCATCAAACGCAGATGGGGAAATCAGAGATTAAACCAACACAGGGATCAATTAAACAGTAATTTGAAACAGAAGTGCAAAATCTTCTTCCCAAATTACAAGCATGACAATAGGAACGTTATTATAAAAAGGCAATGATGTCCTTGACTTCAGTGTGGACATTCTGTGCAGCCACAGCCCCAAACTCAGCTCCAGGGAGGGGACCTGCCTGGGGACTCGGATCACGTGTCACCCGGGCTCATGTGAGCCCAAAGCCGCCTTCCCAGCAGGCGTCTTCTTAGACCATGACTCAAAGGAAATGGCTGGTTGGATATTCATTTTTTTCTGTTTTTCAAAACCCAAGAAGCAAATAAATCTGAAAGTACCGCCTCAATATCCCACTTTTCCTGCAGTCGTCTGGAGAAGGAAAGAGGGTGTCTGGATGCAAAGGGCCAAACTGCCACCACTCCAGCGGACATGTATCCCACGAAATGTCACCGAGCCAAAGGCTGGGCTTTAACCAAGATTCATGCTCTCAGGGACGGTTATTTATTGACCATCATTAAAGCAGCATCTCAAGGCTTTAAGTCAAAATGAGGACTCAGCTGTGCCAAACAGTCCCTAGATATTAGCACCGAGAAACAATTCTTCTTCAGTGAGTTTTTAGCAGCGGTTTAACAAGGTACTTAAAAAGTGGAGAGGAAAGGGCAGGAAGAGGCCAGGGTCTCCAGGGAAGACAGAGGAACAGTCTTTTTCCAGTCTTTAAAGCTTTTATCTGTAAAGAAAACTCCAAAATAAACTCAAACACACACTATGCAAAAACCGAAAACATTGTATCTCATTAAAAGCTTATTAAACATACTCTTCAAATTAATTTGCAAATGTACATGAGTTTTTTTGCCTCCATTTTTTAAAACACCACCCTATTAAGGAAGAAGTTAAAGGATATGCAGTCTTGCTAGAAGTTATCAGAGAATAAATGCAACATGCAGCAGCAAAGATAATGCACGGTGCATTAAAATAGGAGTGTTTACAGGATGTAAAAGACAAACAGTTCCACATTTCTTCTGTTGCTTTTCTACTGCTACCCAGCCAACCATCAGCTTGTCCTCTGATCAAAAAGCCGTGGTTGCAACACTCAACATTAACACAGACAAATCGTTCTCCGTGCCAAAGCCCACAGAGCATTAAGATTACGAATGATGGCAAACACCAGTCTGCATCTCACACCTCGTGGGAGCTGCTCCGTGCACAGATCTGCCCGCACAGGCCCCTGCAGGACCTGGGTCCTGGTCACTGTTTGTTCCTTCGCTTTGTTTTTCTTTTTTTGCTGTTTTTTCAAAGGAAGCCTTGCTAAGGGAAACGACTGCTGTTCCTCAAGTGTAGGAGCACAGATGGGCTCCACCATACCGAGGGGCCGGGAGGACTCGCATGACGCTCTGCGGAGGAGCGGGACCGCTGCCAGCTCCATAGGTTTCTAACAGAGCTAACTGTGCTCCTCCACGCAACGGAAACAATGTTCAGTCATCTCACCAAGTAATAAAAACCAAAATAAGATAATTATTGGTGTCATGTTAAAAGAGGATAAATTCCACAATGAAAGTTGCAGATTGCAATGAGTTACCAAAAAAAAAAAAAAAAAAGCCATCATAGTTTTTTTTCTCAATGTTTCAATGAGGCACAGTCAATTATTATTATGTCTTTACTAGTCTCATGCTGGCAGAAAGCACTATTTAGAATTAATGTAACTAATCTGAAAATTGGAGAGTGAATGCTGCTAATTTACACAACAGTTTAGCTGGGTCTAATTCATTTCATAGTTAGACACATTCTGTTAATGTTTAATACATGGAGAAGCTTTTAGTAACAAACTCTTCCTAATTACTGAATCTTTCTATCCTCAACCAGCTGAACGTGTAAACAGAGCTGTACTTAAATGCTTCAAGATCCACCACACAAGACTTTCATTAAAAAAAAGTACAGATCCATGCAGTCATACAAGAGCTTTAAGCCTTAACATTTCAGAGGACTTAACAAATGTTAATTAAAATCTGATCCGACTCTTAGAGCCACGCAGGCGTCTGGGCTTTTTTTAAGCCACCACAATCTGCAATTCTGAGCCACCTTCCTCGCAGTTAGGTCCCAAGACAGCAATAACTTAAAGTGATCAAGCCCCGAGTCAGACACACACACACACATTTCTAGGTCTTGCTACCTGAAGTGCTGCATAACCTTCATGCTCTTTGAAATCACAGGCAAAACAAGGCTTTGCAGTTCTGAAAATCACACTACTTGTTCAGGTGCTCACATACGGACTTTAAGTGGCTAACTTTAGATGCTGAAATTTGAAAGCTGAGACAGGTAATAATTAAAAAAAAAAAGTAATAAAACAAATAAACAAAAAGCTGTTGAAGGCTGTTATCCTCTCTTGGCCTCCAAAAGCAGGCGCTTGCTTCCCAGTAAGTTGCCTGCCATTATAATGATTGATCTTGGTGCTTTATGAACAGCATATGCAGCCCTTCTGTGTTTAGATAAAAGATTACAAGGACTATCAATCCTCATGCACTGGTGTATAATACTAAAATGATCGAGAATTAATACACTCCTACCATGGCCTAAAACTGTTTAAATATATTAGAAGTAGCTCCAATCTGCAGAAGGGCTGAAGCGCTGCCAGACACCCAGCCTGCCAGATACAGCTGAGCAGTGTCTTTGGTGGGCTACAAATCTTCATATTCCCGTTAATTTCTGCTGCTAAGCATTTCATCTCACTCCCAGCTCCTTCAGGACCTAACATTTGAGGATGAACAGTGGCAGGAACCAGTGGGACCTGAACACGGGCTCTCCTTGTGCGGGTCCGCAGCGGCTACCAGCGCTGGACACGTTCGTGTGTTTCGGGCCGGAGGTGTCGGGACAGAGTCGCGTGATGGGCTCCAAGCTTAACTCGGTCTCACAAGTTACTTCACATCTCTAGTCTTCTTCTACAAATAATAGGAAAATATTTTGCTGTCTCTCACGGCCTTCTCTCATGAGCTTGGCAAGGCTTAATTTTTATGAAGGACTGTATATATTGTCGGTATTAAAACAATCTTACGTGAAGTGGGGAACTCCAAATGCACTAATGTGATCTAGCGTGGTAGGGGGAAATCAAATCAGCCTCTAAAAATTGACTAGCTATTTAGCACAGATCGGCTGCTACAAGGGAAATACCTTGGAGGAGCAGCTACAACTAACTCCGAGGGAAGGACAGTCACACTAAAGCCATCCTGTTTACTGCCAAATGTGCTGCAAATGACCCATTTCAGTGCTACAGGCCCAAATTTTTACACACGTGAGTAAAAAGTTTTCCAAAATATTACTAACAGTTGGATATTTGACAATAAAAGAAATGGCTTTCCTGTGTTTCTTCCTCCCTCCCCCTGTTTTGGGTTTACGTATCTGCTCGCAAAGCCACCTCATACATAATGCAGGGCAATAATGCGCAGCCCGTGCGTAAACAGCAGGAGAAACCCATTACTCACAGCGCAGCCTTCGAGCGCGGCTCGAGTTTGACAAACATTAAACAATTTGGACTGGCTGCAGAAAGCAGAGCTTCCTCTGAGTATCCTTCACGAGCCTCATCAGCCCGCTCTTCCTCGGCAAAGCTGGGCAGAATTAATGATTTCCGTAAAGCAAATGAGTAGGTGTCGAAGCGACACTCAGGGGCGCTGCCAAGTTTTCTTCGGCGAGGGAACAGCGTTTCACCATGGCAATGTTTCTCCTCTTGGTGTTTTTCCTCCCCATCTCAGCCGCTCGCGGTGTGTGCGTGTGCACCCAGCTGTGTGTGTTATTCGGCACGCTACCATTTGATCAGAATTTAAAATACAGCATTTCCTTCTGCAAGGTAGCCCGGCCTCATTTGTTTGTGTTCCATTTATGTAGATGAAGTGCAGGGCCATTTTCTGTTAAAATGGGTCTCTGTCTTCCCAAAAATTTGAGAGAGGGCTCCCTTCTTTCTGCTTGCATTTACCTGGAAATATGATGGTTTGCACTAGGGAACTGAATCCGGATGGAACTGCTTTTGCAGGGTGGGAATATCCAGCAGGGAATCTAGGTGCTCCCAGTGAACAGCAGTGCCCTGGGCTGCTCTACCAGTATAAAGCCCAGCCTTCTGCTGAACGGATCTCTAGTAAGCAGCAACTAAAGGATTAACTGCCTGCAGCACTAGCCCCTCTACTGGAATATTTATAGCCTTCCAAATTATTAGCTTTTTAATTAACATTGAAAGATCTGAAAGCACCTAACTCTAATTATATTAACGAATTACAGACATGAAAATTAAAATTCAGTTGCTCTAATATTCTGCCCAGAAACGTGCAGATAGATTTGACGTTTTGCTAATAAATGCTCCTCAGATGTTATGTTACTGAATAAGAAGAGAAAATGTACCTTTCTGGTAAGCTTTAAATGCTCCTGCCCTCGTTTGGAATTAAACGGCAAATACAAACAGAACTCCAAGCTGTGGAAATAGGACATCCCCATCTCATCCTCTCTTCAGTTGCAGCATTTTACTGGAGCACAAGCAGTGCTCCTACTCGGGTAGCAGCTTCACACACACGTTCTGGTTACAGTCAGCTTCATTTTCTCTCCTTTTTCTCCCTGCCCATACGTATATGCACTGTGTATATATATTCCCAGGGAAGGAATGAGAAGGCTTTACAAATCAAGCAGCAGCTATATGCCCTTTCAGAAATGCAACATTCTCCTCCTAGACAAATACAAACGTTTGCTTTCTGCCACCAAAATTTACCCTAGGGATAACTGGGGTTGCATTTGACAACTCTGTGAAGGAGGCACCAATGCAAAGGAAGCGCTGCTTCCACACAAGACCTATTCCCGACCCACTCAACTTTTCCCAATGAAGCAGCTGGGCCTGCACCAGGACAGGGATGGGAGCAGAACCACCCACGTGGCCGCAGCACCGACCCGCGGAGGCGCCGGGCGCGCGGCTGCAGCGGGGCTGGCAGGAGAGCACCAGCCACAGAGCTTCCCTACCAAGTCCATATGTTACACTAAATGCACATGCAATGTACAGTGGCCAATCACTCCATGAGAGGGAAAATGAAACATTTTACAGAGGCCCAGGCAAGGTCTTTTGTCACTTATATCCAATATAAGGTTAATACTGCTGATTAATGAGGTGTGGGCTAGAGGGCTCATAAGACTTGCTCTCTGCACCAAGTCCTCGCGCAGAGCCGAGCATTAGCACTCATTTAGTTTCACTGCAAGTGTGATGATACACAGCTGTGCTAGAAGATTTCTGCCTTAAGGAGATTATATTAAGTCTTGTAACTTCAGAAAAGTTTTCCCTTGGTTACTCGAGCGTAACAGCAAAAATCAGATCCTACTGCAGACACCGACACATATTCTGCCGTATAATCCAGATTTCTCGCTCAGTTTCTCGCTCAATCTTTTAATATCAAAGTGAATGAAACACCCATCCAGAATAGCTGGCACTGCTTTAGGAGTTGCAGAATTATCTGTTAGTTTGTTTTATCTAACATAGCGGAAGTAACAGCCTGATGACTATGTGGTAACCGGATTACTGGAAGATTTGTTATGAATTATTGCATGAAAAGACATGAGTAGTGTGGTGTATGCCCGCAGCATAGGCTGGTCTTAGCCACACACATGCTTTCTACACAACTTGGCGTTGTGATTACTGTGATTTATGTAATAAACTGTGCTCAGGGGCCACCTGTGCAAGCTAAACATATAGTGAAGACATGGGCTTCACAGCAAAGGCAACATGTATATGACAAGATGCTTGAAAAACTCTAAACACCATGATTTAGAGGCTGATGAACCTGCCGGACTGTCCTCTTTCAGCTGCTGTTAGTTCAGCAGATTTGTACAATGTGCTTTAGTGAAAAAGATCAACGCATAATTTTTAAACTGCAGTTTTATGGATGGAGAGTAACATAAAACTGAACAGAATGACCAAAGAGCAACAACCTGCCTTGTATTCATATGTCTCTGTGCGTGGTGTTTCAGCTTCTGAAGCCTTCGCAGTAGCGCAGCTACAAGTAACCTCTTTGTTCCTGTAATTTGTTTTCTGGACAGAGTTCTCTGTATTTTCTATAAATTTGAGCAACTGTTTATAGCTGCTTGAAAACACTTTTTTAACAACACTAGCAATTAAGGGTGCATATCAGCAATGCAAGCAAGAAAAAAAAGAAGCACATTAGGAATGCTCTAACCGTCTAACTGTGTTTGCAGCCTTAACACATCCAGGAGGCATCAAGAGGTGGCTGTGGAGTCTCCATCTCCAAGAGGTTGGAGCAGACGATCTCCAGAGGCCATCGCTTGGCTCAGCACTGCTGTGGTTCTCTGAACACCCCCTGCCCAAAAAAATACCAGTAAAAGCATCTGTTATCTGCCTTCCTATTTGCATTTAAATCAGCAGAATGCATTTGTTATACTAACATTTTGCTTCCAAATGTTAGGAAGCAAACATTTTGCTTCCAAGTATTTACTACTGAGATAAGTGGTACTGATACACAAAGTTTCAAGAATTACATAATGCTTCATGCTAGTCCAAAACCGAAATGGAAAATTTGGCACGGGAAACGTGCATTCAGATTCCACAAGATGTTGCCATTTACAGCAAAGGCAGTTTTACACTGAAAAATTCCCCCAAACACAGTCAGGTTTCCCTGGCAACTCTAGGTAACTCTGAGACCTCAAGTAATAGTCTGGAAAAGACCCAGAACGGGAGCTTAGTTTTGTTCTGCTAAACATCCTGGTTAAAGATCAGGTCAGCTGAGAGGTTCTCATATTGCTGCAAGGCCGACCCATCCGCAGCCTCCTCAGCTCTGCTCGTGGCCTTGCTGCCCCAATGCCAGCCTTGACCCCAGCCCTGCGGTACAGACCAGGAGAAGAAATGGAATCTCCCCCTTTGGCAACCACTGCAGCCCACGCTGGGGGACCAGCAGGAACAGAATAAGCTCTGATATTCCCTACTGTCCCCAAACCTTCAACTATCCCTCTCTCTACTCCCTACCCTAGGTATAAGCCGCAGTCTAGTGACCATTACACAGGAATCAACTTTAGCCTTTGTCCCTTATCTTGTTTCTTCAGGCCTCAGATGATTCTGGAATTAATGGAGCTCTTTAGATACTACTATATCAAAACTGCAGCTTGAATTAGAAGCCATTAGACCGGTGACCTCTGTGTGTCCTGGAAGGAAATCGGAGGTGGTCACCTGTAACAGCTTCAATCTGCACTTAAGGTATTGTAAGAATTCACTTGGAGAGGCCTGGGCACAGAGGAACATGAATTATGTTGGCTGAGATCGTGGTATTTAGAGCATCACACCAGCAGCTCCCTTCCTGTAGAGGATCAGTAGATTCAGGACAGTTTTGATGTCCTTTTGAGAACACAGGGATTCTCACTGATGGAGGCAGGACGCCAGCCTTCCCGGGGGCACGGACTGCTCAGGAACAGCCAGCGCGATGCATCCCGCCGGGATGCTGGCCCGGCAGCAGGAAAACTGCAGCGTCGCTTCCAAGGGGAGTACATGGCCAGTGCAGTCCCCGCATGGGGGCCACGTCCCCAGCTCCTTCTCCTGCCACCCGACATCTCTGCTTGTTCTTTACTGGCAGAATCCCCAAACTCCTTCCTGCAGCCCAGCTCCGCGCGGCGCTGCTGGGATTCATTAGTGCCCATTTACTCGCTTTGCAGTCCAGGACGGTGGTGAGGGAAAGAGCCCAAGAATAAGACCTTAAATCTTAACAACTGAAATTGGAGCACAATAGACAGCAAAAATCCAAGGTAAAAACGTAGCTGTGAACTGCTCTCAAGAGCCCATCCATCCCAAACACATGACCAGCAGTGGCTTAAATGAGTTTAGAAATTTTTCCCTTGAAACCTCAACGTTCCCTAAGCTGCTTTTAATTATTACAGTTAAATGCAGAAAAGTTTTAACTGGAAGCTTTAAACATTCTTTTAAAGATAACTTGAGGGAGTTGAGATCGGGAAAAGAAAGAATTAAATAAGCCTTCTGTCTTTTCCAATCTGCATTGCTTTTCCACCCAAAGCCCTGGCCTTTCATCCTCCTCCATGTCTTTTCAAGGAGGTTCATTAAGAAGCGTCTTCAGAAAGAATAAAGAAGGAGGCCGGCGCGCACGATCCGAGAGCCCTTCTGCAGCCGGCGCCGGGGCGCTGCGTGTTGTGCACGAGGATAACTATTTTGAAGGTGGATGATTTGGTTTTAAAATTCAGAGGCAATAGGGAAGCGCACTCAGGAAATGCTCCTTGGGAACCACACGAAATGAGTTTGCAAATCTTCACCAGCCTTTGTCTTGAGACACGAAGGAATAAGAAAATATAATGATTTAACCAAAACCATCAACATTTTAACTGCTCTTTCTACTAGTATCTGGAGCTGGTTTCAAAACTACTGGATTCACTGGGTAGTGCAAAGAACATCAGCCTACTTATCCTTATGAGAAAATAAATATATTAGTAAATGGTTTTTCTGAACTAGGTACATTGTTTTCTATTTGATTTACCACTCTGCCACCCATTAATGAAAACATAAATATTTAGAAGAGGTTGAGCTATTCTGTGTGCTGGACGCAAACATGCTAAACATTCCTGTCTGGGCTCTGAGCATTAGGACAATAATATTTTTTTGTGAAAACCAAGCATATTTCCACTTAAATAGTTAAGAAGATGGCAGTAATCATATCTCCTCTTCTAATTAGGAGGCAGTAGACATTATGTAGCGCATTATTTCAACCAAACTCTGCCTGACCTTTTATGGTTATTTGTGCCCTTTATTTACTGCTTCTGGGATTTGCAGAAATTCATCTATTTATCTTTGTTAGAAAGGTAAATAAAAACAACTTGATAAATATGAGTTTATTTTCCCTGAATTTATCAGAAGCGAAACATTTACCATTTTACTCAGTGCCATGTCACTCATGCCCTCTCTCACTGTCTCAAATCCCAGTTTGCTTCCAGGATACTGGATTCGTCCCACTCACCCTTGACTCTCTGACTCTAAGCTCTTCCATGCAGCGACCCTCAGGAATTTCTGGCATATTATCTAATATTGTAGATTACCAAGGCTTTGGCTTCAGAGTCAGCATGCATTTACTAGGATTTTTTTGGAGGGGAGGAAGTGGAAGGGGGAGCAAGAGGCTCTGCAGACAGAATTAAACACCCAGGAGTAAAACTGTTAGCACAGCTGGTGAATTGGTCGTTTCTTGCCAGAAATGAACGTGGGTTTTCTGGTAGCAGTGGCTATATATTAGGAACTAGTTATATTATCCAAAACAAAGAAAATTGCTACCATGTCCTTTCTAATGGAAATACCATCTAAGCTGTCAAGCTGTCACTTTTCAGCAAAGGATGTTTTCTTTAATGCTATATGTGCATTTCATTGTATTTTCTAGGTCAGACTTAATCTTAAACTTTCAACCTTCCATTGGGAGCCTCCTCAGAAGAGTCATCCTCTCCAGCTCACACACAAAAACAACTCAGTGAAAATCAATGCCAGAGCAAAGATTCCAGAAACTCCAGCGTCAAATTAATGCATAAAACAGAAGGGACTGAGAAAGGAAAACACCAGCTCAATCACGTGAATGCATTTCTAGCCCTCTTGTGATATTGAGCTGCATTTGGCACCCCGGTCACCCTGCAGTTTCAGTAGTCTAATAAAGACAAACGTTGCTCAGTGGGAGGCTCGGTGGGATTACCCAAGACAAGCCAGGGTAATCATTTTTTCAAATTTACCTGAGTAAATGCACTTGGTTCCGTAGCTCGGATCTCGCAGACTCACCCAGTCTATCTTACAAGTCTCTTCAAATGCTTGCAGCCAAATTGACTCTGTTCTTTGCCATCCTGTAATTGCTCATCTACTCAAAAAGGCAGAAAACGAGGAAAACAGGCCTGCCTAAAACAGTGGGGTCTTGCATCATTGCCAGGGGCTCCTCTGGGCTAGGTAATGCACATTTAATGGTCGTTCCACACTTGAAAAAGAGAGAAAATTAATTAACTGTACCTACAACAACGAGGTGCCTGCTGCGCTTCAGGCCTCCGAGGTGCTACTAAAATAATAACTACATACATCCAGGGGAAAGCATCGAGGTGGGAAGGAGCAAATGAGATATACAGACACATGAAATAATGTCCTTAATTAATAACACGATCCCACGCTGAAATAGCCGCGTTATCCTGGCTGAGGCCAGGAGGATGGGGATGCCCTTACCGACTCCCAGTCAATTCCAATCGGCTGCCTGTTCTGCCACTGCGGGAGGAGCTGCCCACGGATGCTCGGGATGGACCAGACCCCAAATGGAGCTACCAGGACACAGGGCACACGAACACTGTGCTGATTCTGATTTCTACACCTTACCCCCTTCCTTTTTAAATTAAATTCCAAGCACTGAGGATGAACCATGAATCACAGTCGTAAGACAGACCAGGACCAAAGTCTTCGTTAGTTTTTATAGTATTTCCTATTAATGAGCGCTATGGTCTATGGAGCAGCTGGCTTAGCCTTGATAAAAACTTAGGGTCTGATTCCAAAAAACAAACAGGAACAGGCCGAATTTACACTTCCATTACAAACAGAAAATAAGGTACTAAAGTGCTGTAAGCAAAGATTCAGGATCACCATATGAACACTACACAGGACCAATTAGTTTCAGTTAGTTGTTTTATAGTGAAGCACATTTTCAGATGGGAGTCTTAATCTGCTACTCTGGCTACTGTGACTAAACCTCCGCCAGCACTTCTGTCTCTAGATTACAAATCTTTCTTCACTTAGGTCTCTTTTTGATTAAAATAAATTTAAGTAATACACTTCATCATGGGTTTCATGATGCACTAGACTGTGTGCTAAAGGAAATGCTGATCTGAGCAGGTGTATTTAGTAATATGTTCCTACAGAGCTATGGGCAGATAGCAGAAAAAAAATATTCTCTGATAAATCAATTGATTTAAAGGGCTGCTAAATAATTCATTTGATAAACACTATTCAGCCATGCATAGCTGCAGCAGTGAAAAAAATTAACCTTGAAAATTATTTAGAAACAGCTGTCAGAAGTCACAGCAGTTACTATACATAAGGAATATATATTAAGACAGTAATTTATTGGCGTTTTCAAAACATTAAGACGTTTTGCACCATTTCTTGGTCAAATGATTTTTGAGTAAAACTCTTATTGTCTATTATTTGCCACCTGTTGAAAAGATAATAGCAAGTTTTTTCTTATAAATTGATAAGCAGCTTTTGGGGTTACTGTGAATTGGGTCGGGAGAGCCAGCTCATCCCAATGACCCATTCTTCACTGTAAGGTACGGGCAGGCACAAAAGCCTTTAGTGCACAGCCACAGAACAGCTTAAATAATCTCACACAAGCAAATAAGATCATGACTCAGGGCTTATAATTTGAAATCCGGGACTAATGTGGTTGAATTTGGTACATTTACACCTAATTTTCATAGCACAAAAGAGATCAGATTATGAACACAGCTTTTTTCTCAGGGTGAGGATAAAACCTAAAATATTGAGATTATAATAAGGAATTAAAAATTCCAATTAGCTTTCTGGAGGAAAGCTGCTTTACTCCAAAATTGAAATATTGTGGAGGATATATCAATTTTGACAAATTTCATTTCAAGAGAAAATAATGAGATTGAAACATTTTGCTCGTAAGGCTGAAATAAGTCCTCTGTGTTTCTAAATGACATCTTCATTTGCTTTCTGTATTACTTATTACGGATTTTAATGTAAAAGGGAAAAAAAAGATGTTCCACTCTTGCATTTCGTGAGCAGGTTTGTGTTTTTGAATCCCACTGACCTGCATCCTGCTGGGCATCAGTGCAGGCCTCCTGCACTGCCTTGTATCTCCTTTCTCCTACCCTTTCTAGCAGGCTTGCGGGTTCAGATGCTGCGTTCTCCTGTGCGAGGCCACATGTCGCGCAGCTCTGGCCACCGGGTCGAGCCATGCATTGTGTATCTGACCCCGCTCAAATGAAAAAGCACAGATTTACTTTGTAAACTGCGTGTAGAATTTAAGTAGGTCTGCTAAAGAACCTGTGTGTAGGAATCACCATGCTCCTGTGCACCAAGCAGATGTGCACAGAAAGGGAATATACGTCCCTTCCTTGCAGTTTTGCCTGGCTATGATTCACACTGGGCGTCACACATTTCTCACACGTGGGACCAGGCAATATTCTGTCAAACTCAGCTTTGTCACCAAGCTCCCCCGCGTTTTACTGCCATTTCTCACTGCGCGTCTTTGATCTGTGCAGCTATCCAGGGCAATCTGCCTCTTGCAGCATCTTAATAACAAACAGCACCTTTGGGAACCGCACTGTGCGTGTGATCCAAAGGCAAACAGACTGAACCGAGAGAATCCAGCACTCTTAACTTGGGAAAAACGTTTGTTGTGGGGAAATAACGACGTTTGCAGCTCTCGGCGATAGCAGCTAAGTGCACAGCCAGCCTGGGTGCCCATTTAGCTCCTGCTTCTCTAAGTGCTGCAGCCACCTCTTGACACTCAGTTCCTACAAGACTCCATTACAGGAAGGCTCAGGAGGGAAAGGATCGTGGGATCACTCCATCACACACAGCTACTGCATTAGCGGCTTTTTCCTTTTTTTAAGGAAAAGAAAAAAAGGTTTCCTCACACAGTTGACTGAAATGGCCACATTCACCCAGGGCGAGGTGGCCACCAGCTCGTATCAATAGCAACAATTATCTTTTCCAAACACCACCGGTGTTACGGCCGTGCACAACTGTCTCTCTGGCCTTGGTGTGTTTAATGCCTGCTTATTCAGTCTGATACTACCTTTATATTTCTGCTTTACTGCTGCTTTTGATTTGACAGTTACTGGCAATTCTGTGCCAGATTTATTCCCCCATTGCAGCCCTGCTGTTTTTCCAAAAGCACCACTTCCACCGAGTTTGCAGGCAGCTCAATATAGGCTGCCTCAAACAAGTTCCTATTTTCTCCAATAATCCCAAAGTCCAAGGTACCCGTTCTTCACCTCAGAGTATCCCTTCAACACGGCACCGCTTCACCTGGACCCAGGGCTCGGGATGGCTGCTCACACCTTTCCATCCAAATAACCACATCAGACTTTCAACCATGCAAAGATGCTGGAATCCACTACAGTGATCTCAGCATTACAATAATTAAAAATTGTACAGTTTCATCTTCATGAAAACACACTACAGACGATCAGGACTATTTTCCTATGTAGACCTCAGCTCAACCCTAAGTCCAGTTTCTTTTTTATGCATCCCTCCTTCGGCCAAACACATTAACAGTCACTTCAAGGCTACATACTTCACAGTTGAAACAAATGAGCTTCCTAAACCTCGCTTGATATTCCCATGCCCTGTCCCTCTTCCATCTGGTTTATTAAACATTACTGCACCCTACACGTGGCTCCCTGGAAATAACAGGGCCTCCGAGGTGAGGCCGCCCCTCTTGCAAAGCGCCCGTGTCCCCTCTCGCAGCAGAGCACAGCTGGACGCCCGTGTCCTGGTCAGGGACAGGCGCCATCGATCATCGCTAGGATGAGACCGGGTTCGGTCCGCTCCCCTCGTCCCTGCAGCCGGGTCTCGAAAGCTGCAGCTCCGTCACCCCTAATGGCTGCTGACAGTTCCATTAGGCGAACTTTAAAGGCCCGTCCCCGAGACGCGCGGTGCCCGCCTGCCACCGGGGCCTCCAACGGATCACGTCCCCGTTATCTGATTTACATGCGTTCACTCTAATTACATAATTAAAACTAAACACAGTCATTGCCCAAAGGAAAAACTGTTCGAAGTTATTACCAGGGAGAACAAAGACATTCATAAACCTGATCCAATTTGGCTTCTGCCATTTTAGAAATTAGGGGCTGAAATGCGTTTCCAGAGAAATTACAAGAAACAAGGAGCCTTGAAGCAGGCTGCAGAGCAGCAGCCGGGCAGGCTTCAGAGAGAGAGCTTGCGTCTGCCTTTCCTCTCGTCGCGCTGTGTGCGGGTACAGGCGAGCGCCAACCGCCCCCGTGGCCCTGCTCAAGGCTGCGAAACCAGCAGCTTCCCTGGCTGCTCCTGCCTGTCCTCATGTCCTCCGGGACCGAGATGACCCGGGCTCTGAGAGGCTGCCCCAAACGCGGCCTGGCAGCTTGGGAGCTGCTGTCCCGCACACATGGAAACAGGGCCGCTGCACTCGCTGGAACTGAACACGCTGCAACTTCACTGCAACGGATGACAAACGCATTCAATCCTCTACTGTTAACTTTCTTTCTCATTTTAAAGCCGTAAGTTACCAAAAACACTTGAAAATAACGGGTAGAAGGCGACGCAGGTTTAACTCCCCAAACACCACACACGTCAGAGCAGACCCGGCGCCAGCCCAGCAGCACCCAGCACTCAGGAGGAACAAACCACATCTCGTGATGTAGACGAACACGCTGCTTGGAGGTTGAGTTTTCTTTCCGTTTTCCATGTGCAGTTCCACTATCCGAACTGCACATGGCTGACATTTCTATTAGGCCGCTGAGTATTTGTGAAGTCAGAAACATCAATTTTTCAGGATTGACAGTTCAGTATATGATATTTCTCTGTGTAAACAAATACAAGGTATTTTTATTGCCTCTTTATCCATGCACCTTAAATGCCACTCTACTGCAATAACTTATCAGATACACGCACCGGAAAGAGCGTTTGCCCAAGAACCACAGTTCCGCAATCAAAACATTAGGTTCACTTTCTCATTTCATACCCAGCAGGACTTCTATGCAAAGATATTTCTGATAAAAATCAAACACAGCCACTTTTCTGTGCCCTTCGATCAAAAATATCTTCATTGCAATAATCTAACATAAACTTCTGTTTATGTCCACGGCCACATGACAGAGCAAAAATGCAGAGGTCGAGTTCAGTCTAATTCACGAGCGAAGTTTTGCACCTATTTGTAATGAGCTCACCAAAACTCATAAACTGTAGGCGAGTTTAATTAAAGTCAATGGAGCAAAGAGATTAAGCATTTAAGCGTGCTATCTTCACGGCTTACAAAACTTGAATAAGTCAAATCATTAAAGTTTAATTTGTCCAAGATTATGTAACGTTGGCATGGAAATCCTTGGGGCCTCGCTTTATCCCGCCTGCATATCCGAAATGTTATAGCACCTCTCAGGGCAGTAAAAAACTGGTCAAGACAAAGTCCAGGAGAAACATGGAAGCAGAATGGCCTTTTGCAATGAGGGGCAGCACTGCAGGCAGGGAGCCTACCCAAATCACTTGGATGGAAACTCCATGAGGGAGGAAAATGCCAGGAACGTTTCACCTGTGATCCATAGTGTCTGCCAGAGCCTTCATTTTGGATGACATTTGGATGACTTTTCAGATCGTGCAAAAAGTCTCCATCTAAACAAGGTGATTAGCAGCAAAATCACCCCATGCCCCAAGCACCGTGGCCATAGGGAGCCTCCAGAAACCTCCCAAAGCTGCAGATTAAATAGAGGAGGAGGTTGTTAGTTATGTGCAAGAACTGCAAACCCTGTTTCTTGTCCGAATGAACATTTGGACAAGAACGATCAAGACTCAGTCATGCTCTTTAGCCAGACTCTGTGAGCCGGATCCATTTTCCTGATCAGGTTTCTTTGGGTTTTGCTAGCACAGAAGTACTCCTCCCCTCACCACTTTTTTTTTTGGTTCCTTTGCTGTTATTCTTACCCGTTCGTGAAAGCAGCCAATTTCTTCAGGGTTCATTTCTAACCTTTCTAAATGTTACTGTTTAAAATATTTATAGTTTTTATAGTTGCCTCCAACCTTCAGAGTGAGACTAAGCGCTGTTATGTCTTGTTCTGGGGAAGCCATCGAGCCTACACGGAGCCGTGGAGCCCCCAGATCCACTTCATTCCCGAGCACATCGACAAAATTACCTCAGAATTTCCCTCGTGGCAATGAGCAAAAAAGTGAGCAATGAGCTGTATTTTATGTGACAAAAATGCATTGTGCTTCCATATTTCATATGCAAAATACCACTCGCTGAGGAGATAAAAATTCCGCAGTGTCATAGCACATCAACTTGCTCTCTAGAAGATTAGTTACTCTACCTCACACTTTTCTGCAATTTGGCTTCAAAATCATGTTTAACTAATGTATTTTGCTTTTTTCTGCTGAGCCCAGTGTCTTCTCATCCTGGTTCTCCCAACTCAAGGCGTCTGCTGCTGCGTATCAGAGCAGACTGCTGCAGCTCCTGCATCCCCGGCGCGGTTTAGACTCCCTGCTTCCTCCTGGCAATGGATTACTGAGACTTATTTACAGAGGATTAGTAGTTACTTGTCCAACGCGCGACAACTGGGGCTCACAGGCAACAGTTGCCAAGCACAGCCACCATCAGCAAAGGCTTCTTGGGAAGCTCCTGAGACACCTTGTTCTTCCTTTGCCTTGGAGGGGCATCCCAGAGATCCAAGGCCCTGTGCACACTCTGCTTCCTACCCCTTCCTCCTTCCATTTCTAAGGTGAAATCCCCCTCTCCCCCCTGCTCCTCCACTCCATCCCATGAGCTTTCCACAGCCCATGTGCTCCTCACGACACAGAAGTCCCACTCCACCAGTAAGAGCTATTTTTACTTAGAACAAGCAGGGACTTCCCTCGTACCAAACAAAAGCCAATATCCGATCTCTGTGCCTGTTATTTCTATCTTCTGATATACGTAATTCCAGCAAAAGGAATGGGATTACAGCACAACGTTTCCATTCAACACAAAAAATTTGCCCGAGTCTGGCTCAAATATTAAACTGCTTTGTATTTGTGCACAGTCTTTCATTTCTGAGCTAAAAGCACTTCTGCAGATATGAGTTAATTCGCACAATACTCCTGCGAGACAAGAGCGATTGTTGTTGCTTCTACCAATATCCTGGATGTGACTGCAGAGATCCTCTCTTTATATAGTCTCTATTTTTCTGTGTTTTTCCCTCTTAATTGAAAAATAAGCACTGGGGATACTCCAATCACAGACACACACACACAAAACCTATTATGTTGTTGTTTTCTCTTAAAAAAAAAAAAACGCAATTGTGTATTTCCCATGATTTCTTGTAGTAGAAATCTTGTTTCATTACATTAATGAATATGTAAAAATATGCATATAAGGATCTTAATTCTCAGCTGCACCTCTGAGCTCTGCTGCACGCAGATTTTAAGAACTGCCGTAATCCATGTGCAGGGCAGTGCTGGAGGGCTGGGAGCCTCCCGAAGGGCTGCTCACCCCGCTGCACCGGCAGAAAGAGGACGAGCAGGCGCTGCCCAGGTCTCCCATCACCACCATGTACAGAAACATTTCTTAAAAAGAGCTGGATCCACCCACATGCTTAAAATTGGGGAATGCCCATTTGCTGAACATCAGCCAAAGGCAATCAGTCCACCGAGTTGACAGAATTCCCATCGATTCGCACAGCATAAGGCTCCTAATTCCTTGTAAGCCTGGGCTTTCTTGAAGTGAACTCCAAAATGGGATTCCCTTTTTCTTCCTTCCCATTTTTAATTTCCCTTCCGTTAAAGCTGTCTGATTTTCCATTTGTTTCCCCTCTGCTCAGAAGGCCAGGAAGCACAGACAGGCAACGTGTCCGTGAGGTGGTGATCGCAGCGGATGATGCCGAGGAGCTCGTCAGCACCAGCCCGGAGCAGATCTCAGCGGGCAGCTCCCTGCGCCCGCTGCCCTCCCGGCAGCTCCTGCAGCCATCGGATGGATGAGTTCAGCAGGGCACGAGCCAGGGACAGGCTGGATTCCTCCGACACTTGGCATTTAACAAACTGAAGTTAGTTTTTAGTTGACTACAAAGAATTCCCCTTTTCCTAAGCAATGCTATTTCTTCTCTCATCTCACTTCTGGCAAACAAAAAAGTTTGAAGAAACCACGAAGACTGAATAGGAAGTCAGAGTTTCATTCGTATCTCAGCTGACTTAACCAGATGAAAACTCAAAAAGGAGAGAGAGTCTGTAGCAAACGATTCTAACGATTCCAGCCTCGTGTTTGCCTTCTCTGCACAGCCAGATGACTGCAGTGAAGGTGCGTTCTCTAGTAGCCAAAGCAGCTCACTTGGCTTGGTGAGCGCTCAATCTGTGCGGCAAATGTCCCGTCTTTTGCAAATAGCAGCAGCACCTTTTCAACCTGAGACACTTACAGGTTTAATTCAAACTCACATGGGAGAAAATCCACAGGATTCACATATGTGGGAGAGTCTTGGAAAACAGAGCAGGAGATGAGGATGGGAGAAGTGTTGCTGGCGTCCAGCATAGAGGCAGTTAAAAGTTATTTAATGACTTTTTCAGCTAAGTTCCCATACATATTTATAACATCGAAGTTTATTAACACTTAACCTCTTTAGGGGACTAATAAGCTTGACAGATTCCTAAATCTCCTACAGATGATGCCTCAGGCAAGGCCTTTTTCATCCTCAAACCGCTTTACCACCTGAGTGCAGTGTTTTATCTGCTCCTCCTGCAGCAGTGCTCGAGTCCCTAGGAGAGCCAGGGAGCTCTCCTGTTTTTACCAAACTGACTACTAGCACAGCCTATTTGCCTTTTCCCTCAGAACGGATAAAACCTCACTTAAACTAGACCTGAATAGATGGTACACCAAAAAACAAGAAACCCTGTTCAAAATGCAGAACATTTCTGGTTTTCCCCACTGTCAAACTAGCACTTCACTATTGCTACTGCTTCCACAAAATGGAATGGGAAGAGAAGCAAATCCAGCTCGTCCATGAGAACTCATGAGCCTAACTCAACATGTTGACTCTAAATTTATATTAGCATCATTCAATTTAATCTCACATGGGGTCAGCCCTGCTTTACACCACTACAAACAAGAGATATTTGTGGTTAAAAGAAAATGGAAGAATACAGTGCCCAGTGCTGTTCCCGCCCCGATCAGGCCAGCAGGACTTCCATGCTCATGTCCTTGCTCATCTCGTAGTGACTGATACTCAGGAGGAAACAAAACTTTTGTGCTAGACTTGACTGGAGGATCAAATGACAAATTGTTTCTAGGAGTGCTATCACCTAACATTTCTGATTAGCAAAAATGAGTATGTTCACAGTAGAAACTTCTATAAAAGCAGGATCACAATTTAATTAACCACTCCACTAACAAATTCCAGGTAGAAATTAAAAGTGGTTCAGATTAATGGTTTTGCATTCACTGCTCTGGGAATTTTTTATGCCCTGCTGGTGTTAACTCAAAGTTAGTTATTTAAAAACCATAATCAGGAGTTTGTATGGCACCTGATTAAGCCTTTCTTAAATGGTCCTGCAATAATTTCCAGATGAAAAAGACATAACCGTGCAGCTCATACTCTTTAACTTGAGGTTCTGAATCATATATGAACTACAGTGTCAACAATCACAGCTGGAGCGAAACTCATACTAGGTCAATTTTTCCTGTGTCCCTTCATGATATCTAAGTCTGCATTAATTCTTTTTAAGTTATTCCAAATTAAAAGCTGCATAAATAAGAGCAGAATTTTATGTTTTAGTCACTGCATGCTGAACATTTCTGCTGTGAAAATAAGAACAGCAGTTAAGGTAAGAAAGGTAAATAAGAGATACTTCCCTAAGTTTGGATGACGGTGGTGGTATTTAGAAATAATTGCAAACTTCACACTAGAAGGAGCCTCCAACAGCGGTGCTATCTTTGCTCCTGCTCGTGCTCCGCGGCGTGACGCTCGCTCCGACTTGCTAACCCCTCAGCCAGCTCAGCCGCAGCGCAGCCGGCCCTGCAGAAGGGACGATAACGGAGTGTCCATCACCTGGACGGCTCCTCCACAGAGGATTCTGCTCAGGAAACAGTCGTGCTGCTTACTGCACTTACTGGCTTTCTGGATCTCTTGTTGCTACGTGTGCACATGTCACAGACCCCTGCAAATTTGTTCTTTTGGGGAGATACAACTCCTCACTTGTCTGATGTTGGCTCTTCAAAAACAGTCATTAGTGGTAATTTTTCCAGGCATTTTTGACATTTTGGTCCATAATCCCTAGGCAGTACCTGTCTCGTAGAAATTCTTCAGTCAAATACTTTCAGGGTAATATATGAAAAAAGGTCAACATTTTCAGAGGTAAATACTTGTCTCAGGTACCCCCATTTGTGGCTGCTGAACTGCTGACAATCAGAGTTCAGGACTTCAGAGAAGAGACTCCTCCATCATCTTCTGGGAGCAAACCTTACTATATTACTGCTAATTAAGCACTGAAGAAATAAATGAGTGGAAGTCATTAGTTATTAAAAAAAAAATGTTAACCGCAAAATATCTATTCCCAAATTTTCATTAAATTATGAATATACTCCTTAAAATGATGAGTTTTAATAGGTGACCAGGTTTGTGAAGAAAGGTTGCCAAAAGAGGTTATATATCTTTGGAGTACTACAGGCCACCGATACTTCATTTAAAGCAGCAGGATAATCAGTTTATAAAAGAAAAAGAAATACAATATTTTTCAACTATATTTAATTACTAAAGTATCTCTCTACTTCCTTGTAATAACAATCTTTAATTATGATTACGAATGCGCTGAATTTCCCCCACACCTGTTTAATCGAAAGCAGATGTTCCTGCTGCAGTGGGTTATTTTCATAATCTGCCTCACTATTAACTCGCTATTGCTATCACAACACACTGGGAAAAGCAATACACAAATAATGCATAATGATTTCTGTGGTTATGAAGTTAACTGCCTATTTATTCTGCTTTTATTACCAACATTCTGTCACCATCAGTGATCTGATGGAACACTGCGTTTTTTTATGTTATTATTATTCCTTCATGTGCTGTTCAACATTTTATATCATTTTGACCAAATTTCTATTCTGGTTATTCACTATTTGTCTGTTTTGTTGGATGAGATAATAAGGCACAAGTGATCTAACCCTCCTGGTTTCTCAAACACAGGCACCTCGCTTTCGCCTCAGAACACACCAACATATTCCATGTGTAAAGGAGCACTTAATATTTTTATATGGGCAAATTCTTATTAGCACTGTCAATCTAGGCCAGAGATGAACTAACGACCTGAAGGCGAGAGGCCCTCTGCCCCCTCATTAATCAGATTTCTTGACCTGGAGGCCTATGTGGCCAATAAGGCCCAAGGGATTAAGGTAAAGGCAAAACTGTGCAGGATAAATTGAGCATTTTCCTTTGGAGCCACAGAGGTCCAAAATGTGCATTACAAAATACAAAAGCATCTGAATGCAGGGTTTTCCCTTTGCATTCTTTCTTAACAAACCAAAATACTATAAAAATGCTATCAGATGCCTAGACAGAAAGAAATTTCTAACAAAAGTAATTATACTGACCATTTGAGAGGGTCATTTTTAAACTACTACATTCTTCAACCCCCACTAATTTAATATTAAGGAAGATAATAACAGTAATAGAACCATCTGTCATGGAATGAGTGGTAGTGAGTGTGAGTGACACAATGCACTTCACTCATGGGAATGAAATAGTAACAGGTTTTATTGGGGATGACAATGGTTTCACGAGATTCTATGGCGAGGTCACTTATTAGTTACTGCATGGAGGTTCAGGATACACACAGAATTATCAGGGACACCCTCCCACTGGGTCACAGGTTCAAACTGGACCCCCTGGCTTTCCAAACTCCTTCTGAAAGGAATCTGGGTGCAGCTGGATCCAACGCCAGTCCCAGGCCTGGTCAATGGTTTATGACTAAGGGAATTTGTGCACAGTTACGTTTACAAGTTGAGGAGAGTGTGCTATAGTCACTTACCACGAGTCTGGAGCGGCAAGAATGTCTCAACCATGAGGACTCTCCCTGAGAGGCCTCCCTGCCCAAGGGGAGATCGAGGGGTGCAGCCCGCTGCTGTGCGGGAGAGCTCAACGGGCTCTCGGCTGTCCCTGTATTTATGGGCTAAGATGATTGACTTATAGTTATTCTTTCATTTCAGAAAAGACTTGTGGCTGGTAGATGCATAATTAGCCTTATCTCTCCATCAGGATGCAGCCATCAGGACTCTAACTGATGGTTAATGTCTGAGAGGGAAGAAATCAGGGAAGCAGCTACTAGGATGAGATAACGTGGTAGTTAACACCTGAATAGGGCTACGCGTGAAAAGTCAGGTTGAGTTGGGGAAGGAGCACATCCACCACAGCACCTTTGTGCAGCTATCCCAGAGCCCGTGATACCAGGTAATTCCTTTAAAATAGTGAGGGATCCCATCCCACAACACTGAAGTACAGAGCAGACAGCATTCCGACTCCTGCATATTCTATTTGATGTGGCTTTTTAGAGGTGATGGAAGATCATGCCACAGAATGTCAATATCTGGGACCGCAGCCAGGTCCCACTCTAGACTAAGCAGAGGAAGCAGTAGTAGTTTGCATGTTGATTAATGTGTTTTTCTTCTACATACACAATATCTAGAACTTCACATAGAGTGACAAACTGCTACTGTGCATCTGATTCCAAAACAGAACCGCTAGAGAGACAACAGCACAAGCCATTTGTGCTCGAGATGGAGACTTCACAACTCAGCATCAAGTCTGTAGGGATTATACACCGTGAAATACATCTTGAGCAGCTAGAATAAGCTTAGATTTATTTCCTTTGGTCATAATGATTTCAAATAATAACAGAAAGTAAAAAGAGAGCTTAATTTTTTTTAACAGTTCTAGAATAGAAATTACAGAAAAGAAGAATAATCACGATTCACTATTTCTGTGGTTTTGCAAAAACAGTTATTAAAAATTCTCCTCAGGTCTCTTGATTTGTTTCTAAATGTTTTACTCTTAACTAGTGACACCACAGCCTAATACAAAAAATTAGATAATGGCTGTAGTATAGAAATAGTGCGAAAAGTCCATTTTAATAGAAGATTATGCATTAGATCTGGATTTATAATCACATTTTCCCTAATCACAAGCATAAAAAATGACATTTTACTGGGTACAAATATTTGCAAGGAATATTGCATATTTGTTGTTAATATGGCTGCAGAAGAACCATGCAGAAGAGCACAAGAGCCTGTTTAGGAGCAGAAACACCACGTGGAAGCCTTCTTGACCCAAACGTCTCTTACTTCTTTACGGTCATTACTTCGGAGCAGTCAGTCCCTGAGCAGCCCATCCTCACTGCATGGAGCTCAAGGGGAAACCTCCTATAGACCCAGGGACATTTTTCCTACAGACAATTGTGCTAATTTGCAAACAGCCCCCACGTGGCTGCTGCTGCCACCTCGATACTTCACATGTGAAACCAAACGTAAAAGTACACACTGGGGAAAAGGGAATTGCTGCATCACAGATATACGATATTAAGCGCTTTGCAGCAATAAAAAATGAATATGCAATTGCAGCTTATCCAAAGTCATAGGAAATGGCTCAATTCACACCATCACTGAACAGAGATTAGTCAAGAGAGAGACAGATGTTAAACGTGATAGCATTTTAAAGCTTCAAGCAAGAAATTTCCAGCCTTTCTTCTTGTGGCATTCACTTTTGAAAACAATCCAAAATTTATGATTGGTCACAGGGGAGTGAATTCCAAGTTAGGCACCCATAGATCCTGGCCATTTTACCTCCCAAAGTCTCAGAAATTTCTCAAACTTGGGCAAACAGTTTTGGGGTGAAATCCTTAAAGTCTAATCAAACCTCGTCAACTGGTTTTTGATCGAGATGTTGAGTATTTAACTGACTGCCAGACGGACGCAAAGCCCAGGTGATGTTTGGCTCTGTGCGCGGTGTCACTGTCCTCCCTACTTGAAAAATCTCCCCTACCCCAGGCCCCATTTTATCCAAGGGTTCTCCCCACGCACAAAGGCTAAGCAGGATTTGGAGATTCCCAGTTCTGGATGCAGGCACATCATCTCTCTTTTTTTAGGCACTAATTTAATTTTGGATCTCATCTTCCCAGAGGAAGGGAGTGGGAAGTGACCTTCCCGCTCAGCTTCTCGCAATGTGCACCATTTCTCAGATTCCGAGTTGTCAAATGAAACCTAATACCCATGAATCAAAAATTCAACCATTGCATTCCTGCCTTCTGCAGTTTAGTGACCACCCCACAAAGAAACCACCTCCTCATTTAATATTAAATTACACAGATTCAGTTTTCAAATGGTTAAAATATAATTACTCTTTTTTTTTCTCAGTACAAGTCATGTAAGTGATCCAGACCTTTCCGCTGTGGTCCAAATATTAACTGTGTCAGCACGGTATTTTCTTTCCCTCCTGGAATAAAAATTTAGCAATAAACTCCAGAAGCAAAGTGGCATCTAGTTAATGGCATTCAATCTAAGCTTATTGCAGATCGACCTTGAATGCTGCCAAGTCTCTAACATGTGCTGACAATACAGCATCGTTGCTAAGCTACCTATTATTAATCTTTGCAATGAAAAATGAAGAGGTCAGAATGTGTTGAAGGTGTGTTTATTACAGAGCTTGCACAGAGGGTCTCATTTGAAAGCTTGGATATTTTACTATTTTTATTACTGTGAAAAGCTTTTAATTCTCTCAATTTGATTTGAAGCTGATTGACAAGCCACAATTTATGACAGTGATCATCTCTTAATTAAATAGTAGGAAAAGAAATGCACATATATTTTATAAATATTCACCTGTCAACACTCGAGCCAACAGAAAAGGAAGTTTTAGTGATTTGTATTTGAAATAGAAATGATTTAGCACTTTATTTCATGGCCAAAGTTGCAGTACCTTGGGTGCAGAGAAGCTTCCAAATGCAAGGGGCAATATTTAGCATTTAAGAAAATGTTATTACTATAAAATTTACTACTCTTATTGTCAGTCCATATCTTATGGACTTATTTCTTGTGCCTCTGATTTTTAGTTTGTTTAGTTTTGTTTGGGGTCCCAGACTCTGTGAAGAAACAAGACACGTTCTACTTATCAATAAATCATCAAACACAAAAACAAAGGCCAATGAATGGGATGTGCGCACAAAGAATGAAAAAAGGGGAAACAGCATCCTTTGAAAGAAGAAAAGGCCAGGATAAGAGCAAAAAGTGGCCTGGTGTCATCCCGCCACAAAGAAGAGTGATGTAGGAGGTGAAGAAGAGAGACAGGATACATTTTCAAAGGAGATGTGCATGGGTTATCAAAGCCCGGTATGCAAGAGCTGCTGATACACCCAGGGAGTCGAAAGGAAAAAAAAAAAAAAAATCTAGCCAAGGCTTTCCAGAAGACAGACATCTCCTTGAAAACGTGAAAGTCAAAAGCCAACCTGCCTAACTTTGAGGACTTGTTTTAAAGGAAAGACCTGATCAGCAAAAGCTGAAGGGTGAATTTCAGAAGACAGCAGCCTAGAGGTTCTCCCTCCCAGGGAAGTACTTTCTGACCATGGATTATGGCAATTTGGAAGCTTCTGAGGCTTTCCCCAAGGAGAAATGTTCCTGCAATTGTTCGACTTCACTTTGGAGTTATGCAGATATTCCTGGTAAGGCTTCAGCACGCAAAACCAACCCTCGCTTCTCCAAACCTCGACTCAGCGGGTGGCCCACAGGAATCACCTTGTCCTCTAAGGCTACCCTGAGACTGCCGAAGGACTGTGTGACTGTCCCCTCAGCAGCAGCTGGAGCAGGGCTGTCCTGGCTCACCTCCTGCCCTGTGATCCACAGTCGGCTCCATCCAGCCTCACTCTACCTGTCCCAGCCCCAGCCCGGCACTCACGACACCAACGGCTCCAAGCTCCGGCAGTGCCAGGATGCTGCTGCCACCATCGTGGGGACATGAAGACCTTCTGAGCTACAGCATCCCCAGCAGAACACAACGGAGACACTTCAACATTCCTGAGCAAATCCTGCTTAGGGCTGGATTTCTTTAGTGCTTAATCACAACAGCAAGTCTGCAACCACGGTGAGGAACTGGGAATCTCGTGCACAGAAGACGATCTGGCTCAGCTGGGCTGAGCTCCCACTGCCCCAGCCCATCAACAGCAGCCGCCAGGTCCTACATTTAAAAGGCACCTAAACCCGCTGTGAGCTCAGACTCTTCCCAGAACCCAAGGATCAAAGAGCACTGATGTTTTTTTCCAAGTGTTTGAAGGACTGGTTTAAATCCTATGCTTCAAAAGCTGGAAATGCTATTGGGAGGGATGAACTATAGAGTCCTCGTTCCTGCCGAAAGAGCCGTTCCCTAAGCGAAGGGGGTGGTTTCGAGCACGTCTCCAGCAAGCACTGCACAAGCCAAGACTCTTGAACATAAACCACTGCGCAGCACCTCACGAGAAGCCTGACAACGTGCCTGGGTCCACAGGAGAGTCCCACCTCTTTCTCTTCTTCTATTTGTCCATGCAGTCATTTCATTCGTGCTCAACCACTCGAGAGGATCAGGCTGAATGGAGCTGCCGCCGTGAGGAACACTTCGGTGCGGCTGGAATAACGTCTTGCAAACGCAGCAGAGAACTTTCTGCCTACCACACAGGTTAAGGTTAGACTACGTGTGGCTTGTCAAAGACACCCTGCAGCCCAGTTAAGTATACAGGCAGTTTCTTCTGTGTTTCTTGGCATCATCTGCATTTCCACATGTCTTAGTTTAATAAGGTGGAAATTCTGACCTTGGTTGACTTGCAAATGGGAGTACTTGGTTCGTGCACAAATGAAATCCAGCAACGGTAACACACCTGTCCTGACTCCATCCCTACATCTTTACTGGCACACAATCCTTGAGAAGGTCAACCACGGCTTAGTTACAGCTAGTTTGTACATCAGAGCTGCTCTTGAAAACAAACCTATCAGGGAGGAACTGCTTGTGCTGTGGCCACCAGGGATGGCTAGAATATAAAGACTTTTTTTTGCCAACAATGTAAACATGGGAATTTAGTTTTGTTCTGAAATGAAAAGCAAAGATCTTTGAAGATTTTCCATGAAGGGAAGTGACACGGTCACTGAAGAAAAGCACAGGGCACCGACTGAGAGCAGCTACCTGGGGGATATTCAGCTTCCCTGGCTGCACGGAGGGGTTGAGTTGGGTTTTACATATCCCACCAGAACCCGTTTTCTGAGGCCACGGCAGAGAGATGCCCTTGGGATGTTCACTAGACCTTACAGGGACTTACCAAAAGTACACGAGAAGAAAACAGTTTCTGCCTCCTTCTCATATCTATATGCAGATAAAACCATTTGGGAATAAACTGTAGATTTTTCTATATTTGGCCTAGTTAGAAACTATTTTGCCTTAATAGCAAATGTTGCTATTAGGCCAAATCCCTAATTTGCATGAAAAATGGGAGAAAACAAAAGCAACTATCCCTGGTAAAGAGCAGCTCTTCTCTTCTCCAGTACAGTGCTATTTTCTACCAACATAGACAGCAAATTCCAGAACCGAAAGCAAATATGCAGCATCATTCGGTGATACATATGCAAGAGGAGCACGAAGAGCTGAGCTCCAACTGTGAGAAAGCAGGATCACACCCGCTGTTCGAATCAGAGAAGCGGATCAGCGACGGCAGTGATTGAGAGGGTCATGTACCCAACAGGGGAGCAATTACATAATGAGTATCTTAAATATTTTACTTCAGCTGAGCAGCTTCAGTTTATACCAGCAGAGAAGCTGCCCTGTGCACTTAGGGCGATACCCAAAGTCCAGGCTCTCTTGAAGTCAGTGATCGGATTTGCAGGTTTCCCTGATTAGAATTTCTTGACAGAGACAAGATCTTGGAGTATAGAATATTCTAGGTGTGCAAACAAAATTCGAGCTAAGACACTCATGCCACATTACACTTAACTTGGGATGACACAGACCTCACCAAAAATATGCATGAAACGTTTATACCTGCATTCACAACTACAAATTTGAATTAACATATGCCAAGATGGAAAAACAAGCCTCCTAAATTGTAGACTTTTACTTCTATATTTAGCTTGGCTGCTTGGCAGCAGTGGGAACCCTATACATTCAAGACGAAGACGAGGAGTGTGAAGCTGGCTATCAGTGCAAGTAATGGGAGAAGCTCTTTGATGAAGTGTAATTTGAAACAGTATGCTGAATCGGGCCTGAAAAAAGAAAGAAAAAGCAAGGCTCATGAGCAATGCGAGCAGTTCTTTGGCTGCTGTGTGGAGTGCTCTGTGATAACCACTTCTGCTGCAGATTCTGAAATATATTGGTCCAAATAATTACTTAAATGGTAAATTTATCTGCATGACCCAGAAGTATTATGTGCTCAGTTCCTAGTACTATGATGAAAAGTGCTCTAAGCCTAAACTTCAAAGCTTAAGTTATATCACTCATACATTTCTTAAGAAATTGTAGACTAATAGTCTCCTGATCAGGAGTGCAGAAAAAATAACTCAATACGGCTTTCTGGCAGAAGTTGTTGCTACGCATCTTTAAGGCACCAATAGATAGCTGGGAAAAATGCCATTATAAGGGGAAGGGGAAAGAAGCCATTTACTATCTTAAATGAAAGACCAACCACCAGTTAACTGTTAGGAAAATTTTGAATTGGGGATGCACGTGGAGTCCTTCAAAATACTTTAACACTGCGAGTAAAAAGGCCCCTCTCCAGGTAGTTGCACAAGGACTCCCGGAGAACAGGGCTATCCCAGCGCCGTGAGCCCTTCGCGGGCACTGGAAGGTGCCAGGCTCTTCCGTAGGCTCCGCACTGGCTCCCGCAACAGCTCCAGCTGCCGTCCCGCCGGTCGCCCGGGACCCCAGAAACACAGCCGCGTGCGGACAAGGAGGCAGCGAGGGCTGTGGGGTTCCCACGAAACCACTCAGGGAGCCTTTTCATCCGGCTAATGCACCATTTGCTGCTGATTAAATTTTCCATTGGTAAAATTCTGACAAGCTGCTATTTCCCTCAGACCAAATCATAGTAATGAAAGCTTATAAAGTAGCCATTCATTCAATCAAAACTTATTACTCAAAGTGTAGTCCTATTTTTCCCCTCTATACGACATTAAGCATCCATATTCAATGCCTGTTATTACGGGAATTGTTCGGTAATGAAAGCACAAACCAGCCCGACACGAGCGCGTTTCCACCAGCGGCGGCCGGGGGGGACACGTCCTGGGCACCTCCGGCAGCTCTAACCTGCGGTGCCCATTCGGATGCCGGAGTTAACATTACACGTAAGGGCTTCCCCATGAAAAAAGCCTGCTGGCCCGAAGATACTTAGCACTCCAGAGAGCTCTCGTGCAGTTTATTGTGTCCGTAAGGAATCTCGTTCTCCTTATCATAAAAAATGCAGTCACCTAACGCGGCGTGACGGATCGCTGCTTGGTTTGGGTTTAGTCAGGCTTGATTCTGCCAAACAAAAGCTTGAATAACTGGAATTTACACATGTGAATATGCTATAGAGTGGAGCAAAACAGTAATACAATGTGCTGAATAAATATGTGAAATTTGTTACCTGACAGCCCTATTGATGAATAACCAGGAGTTAAATTCACTCCTGCACTACAGTACAAGCAGCAACATTTCCAATTTTGTTGCAGATGGGAACGCTGGAAGTGGCTTTCTCTGTAAGTGCTAAACAGAAGCTTGTGTGTGCGCAGGAGGTCTGGATATTGCGCTCTCAATTTCCCCTTGAACTGCTGTCCTGGAGATGTGTTGGCTCCCTCAGGTAGCGAAGGGAGGAACCTACGCCTGGAGTCTCGGAGCAGCAAAGAGAAGCCGGGAGCAGCAACCTTCTACCCAGCATCATGACGACCAGGACATCACGTCTGACTACCACAAATTAAATAAAGAGAAAACAGCCACGGCAGCTTGAGACTCCCCACACAAAGCCAGATACCACTTGGCTCTTATTTAACTGCAGTGAGACCTGCAATGCACCGAGGCCTCTGCCTACAAGTCAGTTTATGTCTACGATCGAGGATGATCCTTGACCTGGAGCAAGCAACTCCTGACGTGAGCAGAAGTGCCAAAGGAGCATCACTCTTTGAGGCTTCTTCTTGATTTGCACAATTAAGCTTAGCAATTGCATTTTAAGGCATATCTAAAGCAAAAGAAATAACCAAGTCCAGTCAGTTACTGAAGTTCAGAAGTTACTGATCATGCATCAGTTTCCCTAAAATGCTTCTTGTTCCCCTCACTCTTTAAGCAAAAGTGACCAAAACTATTCAGTCTCTGCAGTTCTACAATTAATGTTCCTCCAAGAGTTTGTCAATTAAAAGAGTCAGTGGAAGAACACTGAAAAGGCTAATTAGCTCAGACACCACCATTTTCACTCTGCTTTGACAATGGGGTGCTTCTAACAGGTGAAGAGTTCAAGAAATACATTTCTATTTCTAAAGAGAACAGAAACACTTACATAAATTATTGCTGTAATTTTTACATTGCTATAATCAGCCATAAATACAAGATTGACTCTCTGAGACCCTAATTAAGCTCTTTGTGATAATGCTAATGAAGAAAGCAAACATTAACTTTGCATTTTTATTCTAATTAAGAAACTGTCTTTCAAGAAGACATGAACCTGGGCACTTGTTTCTGAATGTCAACCAGTCTGAGCTGCTGGGATTAATCCCCACAACTAACCTACCTTGCAGCTACCACTACCGACCACTGACAACAAAAAGAGTGAAGTTAAAAAAACGAAGTGTGAAAGTTCAGCCCTCTCTGAGGCCACTGCTATGGTGATAGATACATCAGTGTAATAAAAATGCCATCTTTTTCTGACTGTAAGTTTCTTCAGATCAGTTTTTATACCCTTTTCTTGTGCATCTTGCACAGTATATGGTGGCTGCTGAACCATCACAAAAAGCATCTGTATTTATCTGTATTTACAGGCTTAGCTGCCTTGCTGTATGACAAACCAGTGTTTGCACATATATTTTTTGCATATATTTATATATAAGCGCCCTTACCTTTGTGGAGTTTCTTAAATTTACAAAGTTACATGAACTTCAGAGTGATAAAATAATGAACTTTTCCCTACCTGGAGCACAGCACTGAACACAGACAGTCCCTGGCAATCAATACCCAGCCATGCTGAGGTAATATTTAGTTCATAGCTCATAAACGAGAAAGATCATCAGTCATGAAAGAAAATAAACACTTTGGGTCAGATTCATCCTTCATGTAATTCCATTGCCCTCACTAGAGAGACACTGGAGGTAAATTTGATACGTTATTCCTGGGGATTAGTTTTGCTTTGTTTCTTCTCTTCCCTCGGCTGCTTCTAGCTGGGAAGTGGCAGTTTGGGCTAAAAAACCAATCCCCCAACAGGAAACTAGAGCTTCCCTTCCATCCAGAACTAGGGAACCACTTGACCCCAAACAAGTCAAAAACAGGAAGCAAGAGCTTAAAGTATCATGAGATCAACCTCAAAATCATGAGATATTCTTTGTAGTTCATTGCTCCAAATCTTTGAGAATGGTTATGCCAGCTGTCCAAGCCTTCCTTTACAATTTCCTTTTCCACGGGCAAATAGAGCATTTGACTGATATTAAACAAGAGATTTAAGGAGTTGCTTGACAATTATGTAATCTGTGAGAAAACATTTCCTGTACTCATACAAGTATGATGGTGAAGACAGAAACTTGCAGATGGGAGAAGCAAGCCCAGCTGAACGAGGGCTCTGCTGCCTGCAGCCCAGTGCACACATTTACAACTGGGTTTTTTTAAGGCCTCTTAGACAGGACACTAGAAATCACCTTGGCCTACAGAACCACTGCAGGCCTTTACATCAGAGCACATCACATTCCAGTGCCAGATGTCTAGCTGAAAAAATCATAAAGATTTAACATAAGCATTGGTTTAGTAAAGGGCCAGAAGAGAATTATTTCTGAACCATTCCAAAGCTGGCATGAAATGTATTTATAACACGGCTGCCATTTTAAGTGACTGCACCATTAATGGTTTCAAAGTGATGTTATTGCGCTTGTCTTTACTTGATATCATTTCTCCTATACACAGAAGAATGATGCTTTAGAGAAACGATTGTGATCAAAATGTGTCTGTGTGAATGAATACTTATTGAGCCTGAAGTGTGAGCTCTTTAACTTAACCCTCCACAGTTGAAGATTAGTTGGCAAGATACTGTATCGACCTCCCTACCCATAATCACCTCGCGGAGCAGTTAGATCAATGTTGGAGGCTTTATGTTCCCCGGGAGAGCCTATTGATCAAATTCATGTGTTCTTTATCAGAACACTGTTTTTAAAAAATTATATCTAAAGGAAAAGAAAGGAAAGCCAAGAGAATGCCATTCTGTACGAAAGCCTTTGACTTTAACAGGGTCTCTAGATTTAAAGTTACATTAAAGAGTCTCATTTTGTGCACAAAGACCTTGCTTTGCATTAAGACCCTTGTAAACTTCAAAGACATGAGGAAATCTCTTCAAAGAGCACAAGATTTAGGCGTTTTAAATATTCTTTTTAATCTCACCCTATCCCTCATAATCTCTTGCCATCAGGCACAAAAATCCAATGCTTACAGAACATCTGCTGTAGAAGTCTCACAAGCAGCACCGGCAACAAGCAGTTAATCTTGTCTAGAATCACTCTGAAAGACGACAGGGAAGTTCATCGGCAGCTGCAACAAGGGAAGAGATGATGCAGCAGCACAAGTGTTTGGCCATGAAGAACGTACACAAATACTCTGCCATACCCGAGTACCAACTGCCCAAGGTCCTGGGAGCTCCTCCTGCCTCACACACTCCCGTGTCATCTGGACCTGCTGCCCCGGGTCAGGGCAGGTCTCACCCTGGGAGATGATGTTTGGCTTTTGCCAAACAGCTTCAGTCCAGCACTAAAGTTCCCTGCACTACCTATTTCACATACTGATTACAGAGCAGTATTTAAGCATGCCTGTATTCGAATAATTTAAAAAAAATGCTGCATATATACTTCCCATGAAGGAGCTGCTTGCGCACTATATGTCAGTCATCAACCTTGTTATTTCAATAATTTAATAGCACACTTCAGATGTTATGTTTTTGTATTCTAATTAAGTAGCACACATTTGCTAATTGGTGAATATATGCACCTGACTGCATTGCATTTCATGCCGCTGCCACGAATCATTTTTCTGCCTTCCTGACATACCTCTGTGATTTGGTCAAAGGTAATAAGCAAACACTGAGTGAGATACATTGACAATTGCTCTTTACGCTTTCCTGATAATACAGTAGACTATACTGAGCTGCAAAGAGTTGATAAAATTGCACACACTTTACTTATTGCTCCATTATTCTTTGCTAATTGAGCCACATAGTTTAGTCAAGTGTTTACAAGCTCTGCTAGCAGACTTGCATACCAATTTTGTTCAGTATGTTATGCTAAAGAGAATGTTTACTACCTGCTGAGCTGTCATGATAGATAACAGTTCTGAAGCTGTTCTCCAGTCAATAAAAACTGACAGCAGCGTAACCCATCAAGCTGGGGGCTTATTTGCTTTTGCATTACTGATGTAAGCGATCTAGATCAACCAATATAATAATGAAGGTGGAAAGGGAAGGGGTGCCAGGCTTAACATCATCCGGTTAAATAGAAATTCTCATGCTAAACCGCAAAATAGCATGATAATAGCGTGTAACAAAAGAAAAAAACACTCTGCCCTTCTGGTTGGTACACGTGTTGGGCTAATGGAAGGCAGCAGAAGGCCTCTGCACTGCAGCTCCAGGAGCTGGGCAGAACCCTCCACCAGCGAGTTTAGACCTCCATGCATGGCGAGTAAGTGTTGCTAATTGTAGAGCTTAATTGCTAAAATTAAATTAACAAAAAATTGTTGAAAACCTCTCAGTAAAAGGGGTATTTTTTGTAAAGGTGATGTGCAAAGCTCTCGAGAGAAGGTATAGCTCGAGCACATTCAAAACTGCAGGCCAAATGCAACAAGAGAAGCTGGTGCAGAAGGCTGCATGATGACAACTCACTCCCAGTGCCCCGGGACACTGCTTGCTCTGCATTCCTCACCACAGCTCCCAGCGAGGTTCCTCTCTCACTCATTTCATGCATGAAACTCCCATAATCAAAGATCGTTCTGCATGCAAGGAGAGAATACAGAAATCTCCAGGGGTACCTACAGCATGACAGCACGGCAAAAACGTCTACTTTGGTCAGCAAAACTCAATGGAATGGAGTATTGAAAGGGACAATCCAGTCAATAATAATAATATACCCGCTGTAGCACCACACAAGAGTTCAATGAGCCAAACACCGAACTGAAATTCTCATGTAAGTCATAAAAATCTCCACCTTAATATCTCAATACCTCTGTGTGGGTGCTGACGCCAGGGCAGAGGGCTGTTTCGTCCAGCTGGCAGCAGCTACAACACACACAGTCGCCAGGCAGGGGTCTTGGCTGCGCACACCAGCACCCGGGTAACCCTCAGGCAACCTAGGAGCCTAGACGGCGCTTCTAGCACAGCCACAAGCCTCCCACAACTGCCCTGCTCCTTCCTGTGGATTAGGCTCTGGTTCAGCTCAACACTTTGAGTGAGCTCATTTCAGCACGAGGAGTTTCGGTAAAGCCAACATATGGTCCGCTGGATCTGCATGTGCCCCGCTCAGAGCTGGAGCTTTCTAAAACAAATGGAATATTACTTGCTTTAGCAATTACTCCTGGAGACCTACCCCGCCATCAATTAGCTTTCCATCCTCCCATCGGTTTAATTAGCGTCCCCTCAGTGGAACAACAGAAAAATCTCCCTGCATGTGGAAAGAAGATTGCTTTAAAAAAAGGCCAGTGTAGTTTTATTATGCTTTGTATCCAGGCATCCTATTTGAATCCATCACAGAGCTCACAAATGCGTGGAGCAGTAGCCCTGGAAGCATTAATAATCCAAAGCTCCGTAGCAGAGGGTAACGACTATGTCTGAGCTTTAATGATGCACTGTGTCAATCTACAGCGCTGAGACATTAATTAGCCCGTCTTTTATACGAAGCACAAGTCTGGATTCTTTATAAGGGACAACAGGTAGACATTTTACAGAGCAGCATCAAACTGCTTTATGCATTTTTCTCTCCCACTGAAGGAGAAATAATTTAAGAGTTATTTTACAACAGTTCAGTTGATGATTTCCTGCTGATAACAGATGCAAGCCTGACCATAGTAACTTCAGCCTCTGTTTTGGAGAAGATGCAGCCAGGTAGGGGCACGCGCTGCGACATCAGGCACCAACCAAACCAAGGCGCATGCGGGACTGTAAACCACGTCCCTGCAAGGGTTTCATCACAGGCTTAGAAATCTTTGTGCAGCTCGAGCTAACCAAGAGAATAAACTCAGAAACACAGGCCCAGTCTGCAGGGGCCCAAATCCTGCTCACATTCATGAGTGACTCAGTCTCCCACAAACTAGGCAGTGGTAAAGGAGTCACCTCACTTACTACATTGCACTGTTCCCCGGGACACGAGCGGCCCCAGTGATGCAGCAATGAGGCCACCCTTCCCCTCCATGTAACGAGTAAGGGCTTGCTCTTATTTAATTCCCCATCATTCATAATTTGAGGGGGGAAGGGAGAGGAAGACTCATCTTTAAAAGTGAACAGAGCTGTTTAGAAGACGCTAATAAAGACAAGGATCTTGCCCAGAGATTCTTTTTATGCATTTAATGCTCCAGAGTAGATTTTATTCTCTTACCCAGGATGGGTTATATATTAAGTTGAATCAGTTTTGGATACCTTGGAGCACATTCTTCTTAGAATCTACGACTCTCCAATACAGTGTCATTTTTCTTCATCTTTCATCTCTTCTGCTTAGTATGAGCACATTTTTTTCCTTAAAATTGACAAATTACATTATATCACTTACAGCCTTGTTCTACATCTGCGGATCAAATGCATGCCTCAAACCCTGGTGGGTCAAGGCAACATATGTGCCCCAGCTTCCCTCCTGCATTTTAGATGAAACATTGTATTTAGGTTCTATATTCTTGCACATTCCTGTGCATCTCTACATATATATATACACACATATTCTCCACACTTGAAATTTATAATGTAAGAAGGGTGTCTACATTTTAAAAATTGCTGCCAGTTCTAAGCTATGAAAAAAATAAGATTATTTTTTTTTTTCTACCCCACTAATCCCATCTCATTTATTCAAAAACTCAGCAAGGAAGAACTTTTCCTTCCTCCTCCAAGGAATATCTCTTACATAAACATCACTGGTATTCGGCATGGAGCAGGCAGGAACACGGGAGCTGCTTATTGCCTCCTAGTCACTCATACAGCAAATATTTTGGTGACTGGTTTTGGCAGTGCAGTTCTGGAAGCTGCACCAGCCAGGAAAACACATAGAGAAAAGAGGATATTCCCGGCTTTGGCTGGCTACTTGGGTAACGCTAAAGAACCACAGAGTATTTCAATACAAAAGAGGTATTTGTTAGTGCACTATGTATATGATTCATTTATGACCAGCTTTTAATAAATCTTTGAACTAAACTTACTTATTTGTAGTAAGCAAAATATGTAGAAGTGATTATGTACTCATTTTGCTTTTCTAATCAATCATATGCTGATGACTTAGGCAAATAATCTAGTTCACAAAACAGTATGTGGGGAGTTTGCCATGGGAACCATCCATCAAAGTCAGGGATGGGCCATTTTTGTAATTCACTCCTGTTGGTACACTTCCTACTGCATTAAACTTTAAAGAATTTAATGGCAAACTGAATTTTAATCCATGCATTTCTTCTTTCCATGCAGCCAGCATGGTGCAGATCATGCAGTAAGATTGGAAGCACAGGAAATGCAACACTTTCCCCATCGTATCTCCAGGATTTATACCTTGAGGGCTGCTGAGCTCCCCGCTGTGGCCCAGGCAGCCTGCTGGTGCCTTGGCCCTGTCCCCACGCTGTTACTGGTTGCATTAAAGTAGGGTTCACTCAACGGGAGGTCGCAGGGAACAGCTACTGAAAGATGCAAAATCTACTAACAAGGTCTCGGAGCAGAGCACAGGCCACTGATCTCCTGGGAGCTCCAATACTGGATCCCATCGAGTGGTCTTGCCCTTGGAATAGTCTCAAGCGCTTCAGGGCTTTCTCTTTTCTGCCAGTGCCCTTAAATGGCCCTTCTGGGGTGGCCTCAACTATTGCTGAAACATTGGCACCAGCCAAAGAGCTTGTTGTTTGGACTCCACAGAAAGTCATGACTCAATTATAATGAAATAATGTGCCATTATTCCCTTCATATATGCATAAATATTAGTTCTTAAAACTCAAAAGGTAAATAGAGTTGATTTCTTTGAGTTTTGTTATTTTTTTATTCTTTACAATATTTATATCCGCTACCAGGCTCAAATAATGAAAATGTCAAGAAATATAAGGCACCGTGTGCTTGGATTACTAAGAGTCTAAAAATAATAATAATATACTAAATGCAATGCCCTTGTAATGGCTAAATATATTTTCTAATTTTCATGATGACTTGCCATTCTAAACATTGTATTTCAGCAGTTTATATTATTAAATCTGTCCTCTCAATCTTTTTAAGCAAGACTTACTGCAGTCACAGTGGCGACAGGCAATCTACTGCTATTTTCCCCCGTGTCCCCCTACGTACCTAGATGCCAAATACACTTCCATATTCCTGCGTATATTGCAAATTTCTCTATAGTGTAAGCATGAATCACCCCACCTGGGTCACATAAAGTCATTTAGCAGCAGCAACAATAAAAAGAAAGGTACAAAGAGGGATATTTGACAGCGTGCGGACCAACTGGGAGTGACCAGCGTGCTCATCGGGTGCACTGTTCAGTCCTACTGGTTTCTCTTGTTCTCACCCCAAATCTGCACCTGGAGTTCATCATCATGGAGGAGCAGCACCTTATCAGGTGAGTCAGTTTGAGGAGCTACAAACTGGTGTAAATAGCATGGCTCACCTGAAGTTAATGCAAATTGTAAGGTTTTTCCACAGCCTAGGTGGAGACCGAGGGCCGTGATGACTTCCCAGTCCCACGGGCAGCGGGATGGGGCCTTGCAGAGCCCTCTCCTCCTTGGAGCACCAGGACCTGGCCGGACCCCACGCTGCCCTGGAGCTGGGAAGGTGCAGTTATCCTTGGGCATTGCAAGAGCTTTGCAGCAAGCAGCCTGGTACCTTCTACAGGGGCACACACCTCCCACAGACCTGCTCTTCTCCAGGACAGCAACGCGTTGGCCGGGGGCTGGTAGTGCCCAGCTCGTGCCCAGGGTGCAGCAGGCACTTCCAGTGAAGCCCTGGTGGTTGCAGGACCTCCGTGTTTCCTGCTGAGTGTTTATCCTCTGCTGTTGGAGGTACTGGAAGAAACCTCCTTGTTTTATATCAGATACGTATAGTCAGGAACTCCCAAGATAACAACTGACATCTTTCCACTTAGACTAATGGAGCACTTCTCTCCAGTTGCAATACTCTGGACACAAAACTAGCAGGATGCTGAGATCTGCCACAGACTGTGGCTGCTTTGCAGCTAGAAAAAAATCTGAATGATTAGTAATTTGAGAATGTTTGACCTGGAAGTCAGTAGAACACATCAATACAGGACTTCGCTGTGTAAGATTTCACTAATTGCTTTATAGCCTTCAATCTGCTGCATGAGCAGCAGCAGCGCACAGGGAGGCTCCAAGGAAAACAAGCACCAAACACTGTCAAACCTCCAGGTTGCTTTCTTCTCAACGAAAGAATCATTATCAGTAACCCTTCATCTCTCCGACCACTCAGACAGCAGCAGCAGTACATTAAGAAACAAATTTTCCCATTTCTCTACGCTCTGTACAGTCAGTTATATGAGAATAAAGTTACCAGTGCAGAACAGTAACATTTTACTTTGTGCTTGCATCAATCATTACCTAACGCATACAACACTGGAAAACGCAGCCCTAACACTCCATAAGCTTCTAATGACTTAACAGAAGACTTCACACTCCTTGCTGGAAAAAAAAAAAAAAAAAAAAAAAAAGCAAGCAGGGAGAGGCATTTCCAAACTGAGTCCCAGTTGCAAACTCAGGAAGTGAAGCCTGTACTCAAATATTTGCATATACTCATGTCTGCAAATATTAGGGTTTTAGAGTGGAAGTCAAATAAAAGAAACTGCGGTAAGATGAGTGCCATCAAGTTCTTTTATAAACACAGAACCGCATTGAAACATCTAAACCATAATGCTACAACCAATGCAAATACATGGAAATAAAACAGGAAAAACAAGTGTAGAGAGGTTTTTATTGTTCCCCAAGCTTGTGCAATTCTATGCAAAAAATATATTTATGGTTTGACTTTTTCAGCGTGCTCATATCAAGCTAGATATGGTATAAACAATTCTTTAATACTCTCCTGTATCTGAGTGCAGCCTCCAAAATAACAGCAAGCAACTGCAGAAATTGAAGAAATATGACTATTTACAAAATTTAGGGCATTCCATCCCACCATGGCCACAAATAAAAAAAATTATCCCCTGGTGCAATATTTACAGGTTAGGTTACACAACATTATTGGGTTGGATATCATTAAAAACCTACATCATTATATTTAAGAGCTACATCTAAATCTGTTTGCATCCACAAATCCTAGCTGGCCAATGTGTAAGTCTAGTTAACTTAGAGAAAGAAGTGATCTTTGCAAATGCCCTAGAAGGTCTTAAAATGAAAGCTAAGCTCAAAACCAAACCTCCAAAAAGAACCTCAGTAAAAATGCTGGGTATTTTTAATATTATTACATGTCTCTTGACAGTAATCTTTTGTTTCACACAGCATTAGGGCCAGCTTGCTGTGCCAAATCAAAGCACCAGCCTCTATTTACCATTAAAATGAGCAATTTCTTAGGCAGACACTGATGTTGATAAGAGTCAGGGTGCCAAATGGGCGCAGATCACAAGTCCAGGGTGACACCGGGACAAGTGTCACAGGTCTCCCAGGTGAAGCAGCCCCCTGCCAGGCAGTTGAGTCTGGAGGAATCTGGTCATTTCTGTGGTCACGGCAGCACGAGGTAACCAGCACTGACCGCTCAGCAAGCGAGGATTGATACAGTAGGAATAACAGAGCCCATTTCGGTAGTGCTCCCTATAGGGATTGCAGGGCCATTAACTTTCCCTTTATGACTTTTCTCCTCTTTCCACTACGCCCGCGTGTTGACTGAGCTTTGTTCTGCACTGCGCTGATGGGCTGAGGGAATTACATTACGCAGACGTGAAAAAAGAAAAGGAAGAGAAGAAAGAACAGAAACAGGAGGAACGAAAACTGCCTGTGCACTGGGTGAGGGGAGGGTGGCATTGCTGGGAGCTGCCCAGAGCAGCACCCCTCTAAATGTGTGCGTCGAGCACCCGTGTGCCTGCCAACCCCAAACCCGGGTCGCTGCCGGTGCAGATGCTCTCGCTCTGGACGGAGGAGCCTGCTCAGCTACGGCTCCTCCTGCGGATCCATCTGTTCCGGATGACTTTGGGTCACTCTGGGGGACCAGCAGGTGCTTAATAGTTTTGAAGAACGGGGGCCTGTGGAACTGAAGTGAGAATCAGGGCCCTGGGAAGACTTAAACTGCTCCCTCAGGCTTTAAAGCCCTCTGCAGACTCTTAGCTAAGGGGAAAAAAAGAATGCAAGCACTGGGACATTGCAAGCATGGCAGTAAAAACCTCCCGATCTTGATCTCAGCCTACAATTCAACACGACAGTTTCCCTGGGTTTATATTTCAGGATATTTGTATGAAAGAAAAATAGACTGAAATCATCTGAAGTCTGACAGCCAAAGCATTAATGTTTCCCTTTCGGTTTGCATGGCAGAACAGGTCTTGCTGGATTTGTATGCTTTATATCAAGCCGAGGGTAGTAAATAGGCTTCAGCAACAATCCCACAGCATCTTTGATCCAAGAAGACAGAGGGTTTAATTGAACAAGTCGCTCTTTATTGTAACACGGTGAGTGCAACTACCCTTTAACGCCTCAAAAAGACTGCAGAGAGGTGGAACCAGAGGGCCGGGCCGTGGTGAACCTCCCTCCCCTCTCCTTGCCGTTCTCCCCGAGCACCTTGGCTGGCATCCCGAGCCCCTGCTACTGCATAGATTTTCATTGCTGTCACATTTAATCAGTCAGCGTGTACATAACACATCCATCAAAAGGCCATAACTTCCAGACAAAAGAAAACAACCAAACAACAACTTGCTAATAGGATCATAAGTTTTCTTCAATCACAGTAGGAAAAGGTGGGAAACAAGGGAAATACCGAGCTGTCACTTAAAGACTCTCCATAACTGTCACGCAGCGGAATCAAGACGTACAGCTCGGGGCTGAGACAGGAGGCAATATACGCACCCTCGGCAGAGGGGAGCGGGTAAACCACATCCCCAGGCAAAACCCGGCGCGGAGCTGCCTTGTTCTCATCCGTCAAACTCTCCTCCTCACCAAAATATTATTGTAAGCCTGACCCCGGCTGTTGAAGGGAACTGTCACCATCAGGATTAAGGATTCTCCCGGGTCGGATGGGCCTGCCCTGCCTCACGGCCACAAGCGCTTCCCGCTGTCAGAAACGAGGTCGAGCCCGGGGCAGCGGCGATAACGGTGCTGGACTCGGCAAAGCTGCCGGACACAACAAGAGTCTTTTAAAGCAACCCGGGAGGTCAGTCAGGTTCGGCTCAGGCCTAGAGAAACGGCATTTCTCTTCCGTCGACTCCGGCCCTGCTCTCTGAGCTGCTGGAGTCTTTTGCACCGCGCGAGTGACACACTCCTTGTTAGGGACATCCTTCCTCTTGCTCTGTGAAATTCCATCCTACATAGCTAGGGGAGCCCTGCGCTCCGACACGGGCAACAATCCCAGCTTTTCAGCAAGCGCAGTTTGAAATCACAGCGTCAGGGGTGGTTAATACCAGGGAGCGAGGTGGTCACTGCAGGAGCTGCCGTAACTGGGCTTTGCGCTGTTCAGAAACGCGGTCACCCAGACGAGGTGGAGCACAACCCACCTTACACCATCAACATCACTCAAACACGACAGAAAGGGAAAACCAGCTGCCCCAATGTCTTCATTATGCCAATCAAAGCTAGTGGAAAAAACGTGTCATTGCAATCAGAGGTGGGGAGCAGTATCTGCTTCCCATTCAAGTATTATGCATCCTGGACAAATTTACATTAATTGCCTGGACATACTTTTGGAACGTGACTCTTATTTTAAGTTGGTTTCATTTACCAATCACGAAAGGAATTGTTTTGTGATTTACCGCAACAGTTTGCACTGTCAGTTTAAGTTACGACTGTACTAGTCATGATCGGAAAAAAATGATTCCAACTGTGCTCTAAAATAAATAAGATACTTCTCCACTGCGATATCAAATGTTTTGCTGGTATAGGAACATGAACCTGAGATGAAGATGTGAATTTGTATTCACATTTTCAAGAGGCAATATATTCACAGCCCAGAGAAATGCTCTGGATTGCTTTCAATTCCCATCATTCTAAACTAGAGTGACACGGTGCAGCTTGGTATAAAAAAAAAGAATAAAAAAATAAAAATCACACTCCATGTTGTCGGAGCGATGAAATGAAATACGACTGGATTTACCTTCAGTAAAAAAAACAGTGTTTTCAAAGTTCCTTTCAAAGGTTTCAATCTTGTCACAATATTCAGGAATTGCCAAGCTGAGCAAAGATCTCCAAGAGAGAACCTGGACATTCAAAGAAGGGGTAAGCACCACCTAGCACCAGCTTTCAATGTTTTCAACATTCCAGTTTTTATAGTTCTCATCAGACATTTGCACAGATATGTTTTTTTTACCCCTCTCGCTTTTTGGCTGCCCGAGACTAGGTTCCTATAAAAGCACAGAGATGTCAATGTCCTCAAAATCTGTCCACAATTTATTCAGACCATCTCCCCCGCTCTGGAATCAGCAGGGCTTGTTCTCCCTCTGCTCCGAGCCACAAGGATTCACTTTAAAGCTCAGACTTCTTCAAGAAAATGAAAAGGGAGAGAGGCTGAAAGCACTTGGCTTGCCCAAAGCACAAATCACTCAGGAAAACTCCATCTCGGTCAATCGATTTATCTTAAACAAGGTGACTTGAAAGCAAGCAGGGTGAAGGGGAAGGTCTGAATTTAAGACCTACATTTCTTCACTGAGAAAGCCTATATTTGGTTCATCATGTTTGGGTCCCTGTACCTGAGGCAACACTTGGATTTATGAATCTCTGAACACATTTTATGTATGTGTCTTATCGTTAATTAGCTTTGCCCTCAAGCTCTATTTAAAATTATGAGACAAAAGAAGAGAAAAACCTAATGTCAGCATATAATTTATTTTAATTTCTACATTTTTGTTGAAAAATGTCTGTAAAATTCTTACCAAGAACTTCTCTAAAAAATGGAATTATGCTTCTAGCCATTTTTAATCAATTTTTTTGAGAAAAAAAGTAATCCAGCTGCAATTTTAAAGCTCTTTCCTCTAACCACAAATCCATTCTCAGTAAGTCAACCGAGCAATAAAGCCAAAGCAATATTTAGTTACTGGGAAATATGAGACCTTGCTCATAATGTTCCTCCCTGTCGTTTTCGGGATAGCAAAATGATTTCACATAGATTATTTTTTCCTTTCTTTAACCCAAGACTGTCATACTTTTCTTCCAATTCACATCGCACTGCTTTATGTTTTTTCTCCTACAGAACAGAGAAGTAGAAGTTCATCTTCTAAAGGCGCAGGGCACAGCTCTGCCTCCTGTTTGGATCTTCTGCATGCGAATTCAACCCACATCAGAAAACACACTGAAGCACACCGAGAATTCTGTTATGGCTCAGTGCATTTAGAAGTAATTTTAATAATGTGATGGACTGAAAAAATCATGTATATTTATATCCTTCAAGCTAACAGCTCTCAAATAAAGGAGGGGCATACATTTCCTAGGAGATCTGTTGTCTTTTTTTACCACATTTTGCTCAAACTGATGCAGTTGGAAACAACAGGGTTGTATCTACCTCACAGCAAAGCCATTAGCCGCCAGCTACAGCATCAGGACCTGCTGCTGGCAGAAGTGCACATAACATGCACAGAAGTTACTCTTATCCTGCAGAACTCACACCCTTAGCCCCAAGGTGAAGGAGATGAGAACTAACACACAAGCAAGATGAGATTCCTCACCGTCTCGTAGCTGTAAGGTGAGATGAGCTTCTCTGCAGAGAGGACTCAGCCCCACACCGGCACTGTTGCCAGAACGAGGGCTCTCCAGATGTTCTTAAACAACCATCTCAAAGAGCCTCGGCCTAGGGATGATCCAGCTCTCCCAACACACTCCGTACGCTGCTCCTCCCCAGCCCTGGACACGAGGCTCACGCAGAGCCTGCGGCAGTTCCTCCTCTGCAGGCAGAATAAAATAAATGATAATCAAGCTGGAAAGGAATGAAAAATTCCATGTCTATTTTTTTTTTGTCTTTTTGCCTCCAGCAAATAATAAGTAATGTGGACTTTATACACTGCTGCTGCTGTCTGTGCATTCGCACACGATCAGTGTTCAAAATGAAAACCAAAGGTTCAGGCCCTTTGCAGATACAAAAAGCCACCAGCAGAGGAGAGTGGCATTTTGAATGTGAAAACTTATGTAAAATAAATCCAAAAAGTGTCTGATTTGAAGGCTAGGGAACACAGACAGTACTGGAAGAACGTCTGCAAGCAGTTTGCAAGGGACAGAGCTCTGGCATGCAGGCCCACTTGGTTTTATATGAGGACATCCCCTGAGCCTCGCTTTACTGGCTAAAATCAAAGCAAGGTAGAAATGTGACAAGCGGGATCAACAGGGACGGTACTGCTAGTGACAACATCATTAACCCAAGCGCCATCGGAGGAAATGTGTGATGAGCAGCCCCAGAACTGCCTTGCCGTGGCCTCCGAGGACGGCGGTGGGGAAGGGAAGAGGGACGTGCTGTGTCCCAAACACCGTCACTGCCTTCAACGGCTGCCATCAATTCAATGAGGCCCTGAGCTTTGCTGTATCTGTACAAAAATTAACACGACCACCTCAAAATCACGGGGTCAGACACACGGAGCTGAAAGGGGTATAAGGGCACAAACACCTTGGCTTCGACAGAGGAGTCTGACTTATTCTGGTACGAGAACAGAACCAGAGCTACCACGCATCGTGCTGCTCAAAGACTTCAACACGTTCTGCAGCCTGAAGAGGCTTCGCTGCATCAGAGACGCTGCATCACGGCAGACTCTCGAGATGAGATCAGAGGCTGTTCAGCACCTCACAACTACACATTAATTAAGCCAGGAAGGGAGAACATTGTATTCATTTATATCACAGGAGGACATAAGAAGCTGGTGTGGAATACACTGGGCTGGAATCTGGCTCTCATAAAACCTTCTGTAAGATATTTAATGACTAGATTTGTCTTAGATTCTTGATTTTATATCCCATTCAAAAGAGCTTTCCCAGGAAAGGACACAGTTTGCTCACCAGAGAGGAGAAACCAGAGCAAATCTCTACGTCATCAGCAGCTCTTCTGCTAATACCCAAGAGTTTTTGCTTTTTGTTTTTACTGGCCACTCATCTGATTTTCCTCAGCTAATTATTGCAGGATCACAAGAAAAGAGGCCTGGATGCAGGCCAGGAATAAAACCACTAGATCCCTCTCACTATTGATGTTTGGTTTTGGAGGCTCTCAAATGAAAGATGCCACAGAAGTGCAAGTTATCAGTGTTGTTATTTTCCTCTCTCTTTCCCTTCACTGTTGCCCTATGAAAACCTTACGGCTGAAATACTGACTCTTAAACAGAAAGCACATTCAGCTGTTGGGGAACAGAAAAACAAAACAAAACCATGCAACAGAAAATGGCTACAGTTGTTAGAGAGAGCGTAAAACACACAACATATGTGCAATGTAAATAACAGAGCCCTAATGCACAAAATTACCATTTTCCTCATTTAAAGTGCTAATCGATCCATATTAGTGTGAAATCATTATTTTGGAAAATCTTCAGTAATGTGTTTATGCAATGAGCCTACATCAGTTTAGGAATTGGATTAACCCATGTGGCATCTTGTAGTCTGAATATTTATACCAAATTGCATTCTGAACGCTAAGCAGCAATTACAGCAAGGAAAGGAAAAGAAGGACTAATCTCATTTTATGCACAAAACCACAAGCACCAGCACACAGAAACCCTGATCAAGCTTGTATATACAGAAGAAAAAAAATCCAGGTATTATATAAAAATCTATGTATCTTGAAATATAAACAAACTCTGGAAAAGGACTTTCAAAATATTAAGGCAAAAAGATTTGGTTGAATGATTAAAATGTAGCTGCATCAAAAGTGTGTAAATACTCTGCCTGCAAATTTCTCAGTGATTATCTTCAAAATCTCAGGCTTATCAAAGACAGGACAGAAGCATTAACAGCACACAAAATAGCTAATAGCCCCCCAAAATGATGTTTTATATTGACAAAGAAGGAAGAGATCAACACATCTATTTATTACAGATAACACGACATTAGTATATTCAAGATAACCCAAAACACACTCCCCACTGAGAAAAAATATTGCAGTAAGTCTAAAACAAAACTTCCTTAGCTCCTCGGCAAGGGCCCAGGTGTTTTCGATACATACTGATACCACACGGTATCCTTTTATCATTCAGATAGAATTCATATACACGGCTGATGTACAAAACCTGTTCTTTACAATTGGTAATGTCTACATGATTTATACTTCTGATTTCATCATTTATACATGTAGATGTGTTTCCATAAGCCCTACAGGGAAGCTCATTATACTAGTTGATCAATATGCACACTTAAAGTTTAAATATTCCTATGAATTTTCTACCAAAATATAGGCAATTCTTTTTTCCAGTGGATGTACGGTATTACAGCCCAATCCAACTCAGAGCGAGGTTCTTACTGACATCAAAGGAAAAGTTTAGATCTTTAGTTCCACACTGTTTCTACATGAAAAGATTTACAAGCCCCATATAAAAGAAGTGGCAGTAAATATATTTGGAACTCAAATTTGATCTCGGTTAGCTGACGGATCCCGGTGGGTTTTGCCCCCCAGGTTCCTCACAGCTATTAGGAGAACACATAATCTATGGTTAACAGCAAAGGACTAGCAGAGGACAAACAAGTAAATAAGTGTTCTCCAAAGCGAGGGGAGGTGGTGGGCAGCTTTGGCACGCACCTCGGCTTCAAGGCAGCAGCCCTGCCCAGGGTGGATGTTCTGCAGTGGGGGCAGAAGCCCCTGATCCTGCCCGTTGCCCTGTGGAGACACATTTGCCAGGCTGGTAATGCCCGGCGAGCAGTCAGTAATTCTAAAAAAACCACCATCGAATCAACATCTTCTTTGTCCTTTGCAAAAATAGGTGATATACACTATTTTAAACATGCAACCTGCAGAGGACCTATTTTTAAAAGCGAAACTCCCTGAAATCAGCAGCAATGCAGGTTACACACTCACGTGATGAGATTTAGTCTCTGTAACGGCCCACCCTGACACGGTGCTTCCTTTGTTCCTGCTTTTGTGTCGGGTACCCTGTAGGCAGGTGCCAGCTGCAGGGCTCTTCTCAAGCGCAGATCATGCTCTTGAGATTTCTATATTAACCCAAAGAACAAGTTTCAGAGATCTTCTTCTAGGAATGCTCCCTTAAACCCCCTGAGATTCAATTTTATGGAAAAGCATGCTTGCTACTAATGCATACAAACCCCCACAATGGCTGCTTTGAAAAATTAAACCTAGAGTCATCTACATTTCCCAAACTCACCAGAAAAGTGCTCGTTTGGCAGGCTGGCTCAAGACAGAAATAGAGACAACTCTTAAGGCTATTTCATCTCACTAGTATTTTCATGCTTGGCCACCAAGAAGAGCACGAAAGCTGAGGTCAACACAAAACCAGCTTCAATAACTTAAATGCACCATGGTATTTTAGGATTACATTAGTGCAAAAATGAACGCAAAAGGTGTCAAGCTTTGTGTATTTATTAAACTATATTAAAATCAAGCCTGGTGTTCATATTACAAAATATTAAAATTCCTTGTGTTTCAGTCTCCTGGGATAGTTGGTGGCAGCCAAATTCTATTATGCAAGAATAGGATATTTTAATGAAAACAGGATATTATACTAAAATGCAAGTATCCTGAATAGGTTTTAAAACTTTCAAGACACAAATGGTGTGCAGAAGCCACTGCAATACATTTATTCTGATATGAGCATCTTCTATCATACATGCATCAACTTGTGGTAGCTTATTGCTTATGTGTGTGGTTTGTCAAGTGTTGGTCTTTAACCAAATCTTATCTACAAGTTGCTAACTTTATTTACATATATAGATGTAGAAAGCTCTCAAGAGGATTGAGCTGAACAGCAATTTCAACCTGATAACTTTTTGGTTTCCTGTAGTAAAGGAAGTTCCAGACAAATCTTAGGCACAGAGATCCCCAACACAGACAAAAGAGTAAATATTTATATTTACACTTCCAAACACCGTGTGCGTGTGCTCATCTTAACGCCAAATAAAAGCAGAGAGCTGTGGCAAAAATCAGTCTTTCAACAAGAAACCTATATGAAATATTCAACAGTGGAGGGCAGTTCTTTTATGTGCCTAACACTGCTTTCTTATCTCAGAAAGCAGAGGTCAGCAGTAAGGGAGACAGAAATGGGCAGAAGGTCTCCTGCTTCTTTTATTGTTATTTATTAGCAGTTATTCCCCAAAGAACCCAGGCCCAGGGCTAATAAGCTTGGCAGAGAATACCATTGGAGAGGGTCCACCATGGCTCTCAAATTCTGGAAGAGGACAAATTGTTTCAATTGAGAAGAAGCACTGCTAAGGAAAGAGCCTCAGATGTGCTGCAATATAAACTAAAAATATCATTTCCTTTATATTTTTAAGATTCTGAGTCAGCTACTTTGGCTGACAGTAGTAAGGCAGTTGCTAGAAATATAAAAAGATAGAAATGAAATTGTGTAACTGCATACAGATGACATGCCCTCATTCCAAGAAAGGAGAAAAGGAATCCGTAGGCATCAATATATACAGAAGTATTGATCACACTTAGAGAGGCAAACGGAGAACCCTGAGCTGTGCCTGGTGGGACGCCAGGACAGCGCTCCGAGGGCATCCAACGCTCACTCCACGGGGTGGCCAGCTCTCCAGCGAACAGATGGACACGCTGCTCCCCTTAACTCACTTTAAGTCCAACAGATCAGGATGCAATTCCAAGTTCATTTTCTGCAGATCATGTATTGTGAGACAGACCATATTCCCCCCTTAGGTGCATTTCAGTAGGAGAGTCCTGTACTTGTGTCCAGACGGACAAGTCTTAGATCTTCCATGGCAGCTCTGTTTACAAGCCACTTTGAGCCCTGCTTTTTTTCTGGAAAATAAGGCTTTCATCACACAGGGAGCCAATAACGACAGTCTTAAGATACGAGACAGAAGCTGTGCAATGCCACCAAGCCTGCTTTTCTTCATGACATAAGGCGATCCACACGGAACACAAACGTGCTCTGAAGTACGTCTGATTCTAGTAGTTCTCCTTAAGTCAGATACCGCATTTCCAAAAATACAGAAAATAATGACAGAAAGCCATTCAGAGGAAAATGGACCAGAAAATCACTTCCATGACTATCAAATCCACCTGAACCTGTGACAACTTCCAGCCTCCTCCCTGGAAGAGGTGTGCTGGAAACCTATATTCCACATAAACGTTTGCAAGCAAAAAGCAAGGAGCACACCAATGCTTTCAACTCCTTTCTCACTGTTGAATGACTTCATGCAGCAGAAAACATATGTACCAGTGCTTACAGTCTGAGTCATTAATATTTTGAAACTAAAATGTCTTGTTGGGAAATCAATACAGCAATGCTCAAGCATCATGTACAGTAGACTAAAAAGTCAGTAAAACCATATGACAAACTTGCACAAAATCAATGGGGTGCTCATACAGGAGAGTTAAAGATTGGGTCAACTAATTACCTTGAGGACTAACTACCCACCTATGAAGAACTAACCGGCATCTCTTGTTCCTATTATCTCCATAATGAAGATCACTAAAATAGTCTCTCAATTATAACTAATTTGAAACAACATTTAACACAACAAATAACATGCGACAGTGAATTCCCTAGGTAAATCTGGAGAGAAGCCTGGAAAGCACCGTGGAAAAGAACACTGATACAACAGCCTACGGCAACTGCACTGCACATGGGAAAACCAAAGACCATTAGATTTGCAGAAGCCAGAGATGAGAAGAAGTGGAAAGCAAAGAAAGATTTGTCCTGGACTCTAGAAGCTAGAAAATGATTTTAACTGCAGTTATGTCAGGCTGCAGACTGTATGTGAATGAACAACATCTCTTGGAGAAGAGTCCGAAGAGATGTCAGTGGTTTCTTTATGCTTACACTGAATTTGGACAGGTTTGCTTCTGATTCCCACTGTGCTTTAGTTTACCCCCAGATTTACATCTACTGGACTTACAAAAAAGCCCCTCTCAGCAGGCTATACAAGTATAGCTGGAACAGGCTTAACTTTTCATATTTTTCATCTTAGTTTTTGTTATTTAAGACTGTGCTTGGCACCTATTTATAGCCTCAGTTACAGTTTCATAGAACCGCACTGAAATAATTGCAACAAACTTTAACATATGCCTTGTGGAAACAGTGGAATTTAAACTAAGAGTTTAATATGCAAAGCAGGAAACACATTTTACCTCTAAAGCCTCCGCTCTATTTTATATTTTACATTGAATTTGTCTTGGAGCTTGGAGCAATGTAAATACTAAAGCAAGAGTAATTTAGAAGCAGCAATGGCTTAATTTATTTTACTCTGTATTGAAAAGGTCCACCCTGCCAGGACGCAGTGGCTGGCGCAGCAGCAGGCACAGCTGCAGTTCTGGAATTAGGCACCCAGGAGGTAATACTTGCTAATGAAGAAGAACCCAGGTTAAAAAACAATGCTACAATTTGGAGAAAGAGTTTGGACTTAATTCTTATATCTAATGCCTTAAACTAAGAAACTAAAGCAGACAGTTTATGCCAGTATATCTTGGCCATACCTGGTACATTTGCATTTGTAAACTGTCATCTGAATTCTCCACTGTAACAGAAACATCCTTTAAAGAAGAAACTGTCTCTCTGTTTGAAGAAACTAGATAAAATTAATTATTAGTGATAACCCTTCCTTTAGGATTCAGCACTAATATTTAGTGCTGAATATATTCAGGAACAACACAGAAGGAATAAGCGAGGCCATTTATTCCTTGAGGCTGCACTACAACACCAAAGACAGTCAGAAAGAGCCATTCTGAATACGATGAACAAAACGCCCTTAAACCCTCCTTCGACTCCGTAACAGTTTCATAGTTTCATGGTGATGAACATTTAACATTCAGGACAAATGCTCACTCGATGCTCTTCCTCACTTTGAGGGACCTGCTCCAGTTTTACACCATACAGACCGTTGGTATCAGGGCAGTGTAAAGGAAGCTTTGTCTTTTCTAGTTTAGCTTCGAGGTAGGAACTAAACCGAAGCCTGACATGAAGCCATATTAAAGCAGTCATTGATCTATTTCGGGCATATTAAATTCCTTCAACTTTTCATGACTAGCATTTAGTGTGGGATTGAAGCAATTGTTCCTCTTAAGTCATTGCCTCTCCAGCGAGGTGCAAGGAGAGCTAGATGCTGAATTGCCATTACAGTTAATTTACCCCCAGTTGCCTTCTTATTCAACAATATATTTCCCCTGCAGCTTCAGACCACTCGGCTCTGTAGCTGTCATACAGCCCTTAGCATTCCTGATGCATTTTTAACTGTCTGCATGTTTGCTTGATTTACATCTTGTACACAGAGTAATACCTACAAGACTCAATTCTTTAATGGCTGAGACTCTCACTTTTTAGTTAATTTTAATTCATTCGACAACATAGCCCGGGTTAACAAGTAAAACAGAAAACAAAGGATCACACATGATTTGGTAACTTTGTTTGGGACTTTGTTGTTATTTTTATTTGTGTTTTGGTGGATTCAAAGGTCCCAGTCAAGATCAGGGTGCATAGCATTTGGTACTCTAGGAAACTAGTCCTTGCTTCAACCTAGATTAAGTACAAAGGGAAGGACAATGGTTAGAAAAATAAAACGGTGATTTAGCCATGGTCAGATGTGTGGAAACACAAAAAGCGGAGCCTGTTCTTTAAAAGGGAGGCCCACTCAAATCTCACACAGTCAGAAAGGGTTCACACTTATCAAAGAGAGTCCCCAAACCCACATGCTGGAAACCAGCAACAGCGAGAAGAGCTGCGGCTCTCCAACCGGAGCTAACCTGCTAAAGGAGAGCAACGCGGTACCTTCATTTTACTGCACCTTCACAGCTGTCAGCAGTTAAGACACCTTTATGTTATTTTATCAATTATTAACATTGAACATGAACAATCCTCTTTGAGAGCGATTTCTGGGCTTTTATTTCAAAAGGCCTGACTGGTTACAGCACCAGCCATTTCCTTGCCTCCAGGCTCATAAAACCTCTTAACTTTTTTATCATCAACTTCTCACTGACAATAAATCTCTATCTCTGTATATACCAAACCCTGGGTACACCACTCAAGTTTAAGGATGTTTTAGGGAATATTTAGGGACAGTTTCCAGTGCTTTGATAAGAGTCTGACTCCAGTTCCATCAACTTCACCGCAGAATTGCCAATTTACTTCAGGGGGAATTAGATTAAGCCTTGCAAGTAATGTTTTATTCAGAAGGCAGTGTCTGTACAATAAGGCTTTATTTCACTGGGGTAATGCAGACACAGACGGGCTGCTTTCTTTCCGTATCGTGCTTTCAAAGATAACGAATGAATATCACAATGCAGCAAGAGGAGTTGTACCTAGTCATAACTTCAGGTGGGAGCAGAATGGGAACCTTCCATCCATAGGGGCCTCAATCTTGCTGGAACTCCATGGGATCAGAAGACAGCACAGGGCTCCACATACTCAACTACTACATTTGGGCTAAAGGAACACGATTGCCTTGGAGCAGCTAGAGGAGCATGTAAGAGATTTTGTAGGGGTAATAACAGGCCTGTCTACCTGGAACTGTTCAAACACAATTTACATGTGACTAGGAAAATACGCTACCTGATTTGCATGTCCTTAGCAAATTAAAGGCAAGTGTCTTGCCAAGTTGCATTGTGAGAGCAATTTAATGGCAAAAAGAGGAATAGAAGCCTTTTTCTAAATATATTGTTATAAACAAGTATTTCCCTGGAAACAGTGGGACTGGGAATTAGATTATGAAAAGGAGGTTCTTAATTACTTTATTCAAAACACTTCTCTTGGTACGTCAGTTCTCACCCTATTCAAGGTTTCAGAAATCTACAAAGTTACTCACAATTCTACAACTGAAACAGAATTGATTTTGGCCAACAGAAACATGGCATTTTCTTTCTTAAATCTAAGTTTCTTGATTTCATTCCTTTGCAGAATTGTACAGCTTAAGGAGCCATGAAAAGATATTTCTGCTGAATACAAAATCCAGGATTACACACAGTATCACTCTCCCAAAACATCTTATATTTACGTGCAGTCCATGTGGGTGGAAAGAAGAAAACTTCTTTTGCCATGCGCAGGAGGAAGAGAACATGTATCAACTGCATATTTCTGACTAAACGAGAAAATTCACAACTGGCTCCTGCCGAGGACGCAGAGCACCAAATATCTTCAGCTGTTCAATTCCCAAACCAAACAGCCCTTACCCTAAACAATACAGCACTAGCACGTACCAGGGGATAGGAGACAGCAGGGCTGAGAAGTTTCTCTCTCAGTGACTTTCTCTGCTGTCATTCGTAAGGGAGAGAGAAAGAAAGAGAGAAAAAAGTAAATAAACACACACAAACGCTAAATCTTGAACCTGCTCTAGGATCTAGTGGCTTACTGCTCTGCTGACTCTATAGCCTTTAAACCATGTTCCAGATACAGTGTCAATATTGATAATTACAAAATGCATTTCATATTGCCACAAATCTTTAATTACACGCGAGGAAGGAATTCCATTTCTTTTTTTCCCCAGTAAATGGATCATTATATCTTCACAGGCTCACACACCTTTGGGCTTTGACTATCAGAAGCTGCCTTTTATTTATTTGCTTTGAATTCAATTATTACCTTCACTTTATTGCATCCTAATTTTTATTTGTCCTCTCACTGATTCTTGGTCTTGGAATCATTTCCTTCGCACTCGGGATTTAATCATCCTCAATTTAACACTCCATTGACCTTTATGCCAAGTCAGAAGTGTGTTACTCTGGAAGCAGAGAGAGAGAGAGGCCACACAGATAGACTGCAGCCTTCTCTAAAACACACGGGACGGCTCTCCAGCAAGTTAAGACATAGCAATGCCAACCTGTCACACAATTACCTGTGCTGTTCTTCATTTACTTGCACTCTGATGTGAAAGGTTGTTTTTTTTTTATTATTTTGTTTTGCAAATAACGTCTTGGAGAAATTGCTACAAAATCAGCAAGAAAAAGGTGCTCTCGCTTGCTTTTGGCCACTTCACTGAATCTGGTAGAGAATCCTACCTTTTTCACCTTACAGCTGCGATCCTGCACACCGAGTGCTATAAAAAAAACCTGCCACAACACAAATAATATCTTTAACTTCACACTAACATTAACTCAGGAGCATATCTAAAACATGATTTTTCTGTCTCAGCAGAAGAGACTCCCCTCTCTGTGGAAAGAGACCTTACATTCAAGGTAATTTTGCAGTCACCTCATTGTATTTCTCTGGATGTTGGAAGCTTGAGGGAAATAATGTTGGTGAAAACATCCAGTCAGACACAATTTGATATTAATTCATTTGAATTTACAGGCAGACGAAGGAGGAGGACAAGAAGGATGATCTCTTCAGAACTCCTACTTTCCTTGGGAATGAGTTCCAGGAGCTCAACCCCCATCAATATGAGATTTTAATATCTCTGCTGTAAAATTAAAAGATCAGTTAAGATCTCTGGGGATTTTACAAGCTGCTTCGCATGGTATCTCTGCAAGTAACGCAGAGCAAAACACCCATCCTGACAGTGTAATGATTTAACAAGATTCAACCTTCACTTTTAAATATTTGAAAGAAATACATGGGCATTTAATTGGCATAAGAACAAGTTATATGTTTGTTATTGATTAACATACTTACTAAAGGTCAACTCGTATTTTATGCACTTTGCAAATACAGTGTGTATTCTAATTATCCTGAAGGACTTGTAATTATTTTGTTAAATGTCAATTAAATGCAAAAACATTTCTTACTGACCTGACACTGTACACTACCAAGAGTGCAACTTTATGTTTTATTGCTACATAATTTTCTGATAATTATTCAGCAATTAGATTGACCTCTCATCTACAACTATTGTACACCATGTTCAATTAAGGTTGAGCTTAAGCCCACTAAGCAGCAGTATCACCAGTGGACTTCACAAACGAGGTGCCATGGGAGAAAAAGGACATTCCCAGAGCGCAGAGGCCTTTCTGGTGGTGGCAGCTACCCAAGGGAGTCCCTTACAGTCCACTGACAGTAAGAACTTCCTTGACCCAGCTGATTTAAACACAATGCCACTTAGTCTCAGAAGCCTTAAGCTAAGAGTCTGTTTTCTAAGTGCAATCATCCTGAATGATGACAGCATCCTCCCTTGAGGGGGGGAATTTCCTTCCATGGAACAAGCAGAATTGTCCAAGCTGGAGTCCTCGTCCCCTGGCACAGCAGTGCAGCAAGGGCTGCCTGGCAAAGCTGTCAGGGCCTGGTGACCTCTTCAGCAGTTTGGGTTGTCTGGGAGGTTCCTATGGACTTTCCCAGTGCCAGCACTTGGCTTATAAAGCTGTCTGGCAGGAGCAGGGCAGAAACCCTCCGAGAGGGAAGCTTTTCCCCAGGACAATCATCATCAACCTAGATCTGTCTAGACCATGGCTATCCCGCAGTTCCAGCCTGGAAAACACCAAATGCCCCAGGCTTTCTCTAAGTTCATATGAGCTAAAGCAGTAGATTTTTAACTAGAGTCAGAGTGTTGGTCATCACAATTTTCAAGCACAAAGTGTAATTTCCCATTCTCTCAAGCTCTGTGTTGGCTGGTCACAAACAATAAAGCCAGCAAACCATCACAAGGCATACATACATTTTCTGCCTTTGCTCTCAGCTTCTCATCTAAAGCAAGATTTTTCAATAATAATTACTGTAATTGCTGCTGCACTGCATGGCAAACAATGCTTTGTGTTTGATCAGAACAGAAATGGTAAAATTGTGTTTAGGGGTTTCAGCATAAATCAAATGGATGCACAAAAAGAAAATAAAAAGTTTCCCGATAGCTTGATCCAAAGGTTTGACAAAAGCCTAAGCACATGGAGCCTCTGCTGCAGTGGTCTAATCAGTGGCAAAGCATGAGAAGCAACCGAAGGCATTAATTCCTCAAAATATGTGACTTATTTTTCTGCCATTGCTGTGCCTAATGGCAAAAAAAATCAGAGACGGTCTCAGAATTGACTGAGAAAATATGCTGGTAAATTTTCTATATGAGATTATGTTACTTGATTTTGCCCACCAGCTGATTTTCTAAGGGTTGCATTATATGCCTGAAAATATCTTGCAGTTTGTATTGGGGTTAATTGACCTTGCACTGTGGTTATTGAACACTGTGAATCACACTGCCTTTGTTTACTTTGGATTTTTTCCCTTTAAATATCTGAAGCTGTATACTGAATCGCATATTAGATATTATTTCTAAGAACTCCCCTGTTTCTACCAACCTCCATCCCCATCCTTTAAAAGGAAGCAAAACAAACCCCAGACATCTATCCCTTATACAGTGCTTTCATTTGACTTGTCACAACTACTTTTTCCAAAATCTTTATTCCCATTCCAATAAGCAGCAATAAACTTCATATACACCCAGCGTCTCCGAGACGTGCTTCATTCTAGCCCAAACAGCACTGACACGAGGGACAGACGTGGGACCTTGGACTCGAGGGGGAATTTGCGTTCGCACAGCGGTGGGGTGATGGTAACTTGAAATTGTGTTTGGAGCATTTTGGGGCTGTCACCTTTATCAGGTTGCACCCAGCTGTGCAACCACTGGGAGCTTTGGTAGTACTTTCATTTGTCACATGCAAAATTCAACCAAGAACTTAATCATTTGTATGGGCCTGAGCTGCTGGGAAGTCTTGGACAATCCAAAGGGTGTTAGTTTTGTGCTCCAACCCAGCAGGGCTTGTCTGGGACAAGGATGCTGCTTCCATGAGCACTGGCTCTGTTCAAATCTCATGGAAGGAGGTGACAGACTTCAGACACCAGCACGAGGAGCAGGACAGGGTGCAGCACGACGGGAACGCTGCTATAAAACAGAGACAAATACAGCAAAGTATTTGCCAGAAGGAAAGTGCATTACTCAGTGTTACTGCCAGAAGTATCAGTATCAACATCTCAGTAATGAACATTTTACAACGGTTATGTAAAAACGTTGCCTCGTGGAAATTTCAGTACTGTAATGCTGGGAGGTGAGAGCTGAGGACATGCCTGGAATGAAAAGGGAGCCACCTGAAAAGCATAAAAATGCAAACTCTAAATAAGCTTTCTTAACACTGAAGCATTTGGAGTGGGAAAGGGGAATACATTTATTGACTCAAGCCTCCTTTGCAAGGTCAGGAAAGGAGCAAAATCATAAACTGGGAACTTGGTATGAAATACCCTGAAACCCCAGCCACATCCCTCGCTCTGTGCAGCTAACACGGGCCTCCCAAGAGCTGCTGCTCCTGCTCCGCGCTCACACAGGGGCCGGGCCGGGCTGGGCTCTCAACCGTGGCCCTGCCAGGGCCGTGTGTCCGGTGTCACATCAGCCACCACCCGGCAGCGCTGCCCTCCCTGCCGCCTCCTGGCCCGCACGAGGCCGTCCCGCGGCAGCCCCACCAAAGCTGCTCTCGGGGAGAAAGGAGGGCACTCGACAGCCTCCTAAGACCACCCTCAACCCCAGAGCGGAGCTCCTCCTGCTCTAACCACTGCTCCTGCTCTCCGGTCACTCAATTTACCAATCTATTCTCCTAACACGGGGAGCAGACAAAAAAACCAAGCTCATTTTGGAGCTGCTTCTGTCTCTCTCAATGTGCAGCTCTCTCCTCCGTGCTATTTTGCCTCTTATACCATCTATTTAGACAGCCATGAGGTAAAGGTGGTGAATCTCATGGTTTTAATTCTTAAAATCACATCACTCAAAGCCTTGTATATACTATTCTGATGGAGCATTTATGAAACAGATAAAACCTGTAATATGGGCCTTTAGTTGCCCTAAGTCATCAGGTTTATTGTATTTTTTTGCCACGATATTTTAATTATTGCATAGTTTAAGTACTACATTAGAGGCAATTCACAAATACATATTTTAAAGTTGCTTTTCATTTCTAAAGGTTGCATTTATTGGCCTGTATAAATTAATGCCTTTTTTTTTCCTTTTTTTTTTTTTTTTTTTGCGCTTGCTGCACATGTGTCTTCATGTCCTTAATGAAAGAACATCATTAATTTTTTTCCTTATTCAAATTTACTAACTTTAGTGATTTTGGAGCAGTCAAGCATACGGTCAGAGTGTGTTATCTTAATCACAAACCAGTAAGTGTGTTGGACTCCAAATCCAGATACAACTGTTTTTTTGGAAGCTGAGAAACTGGAATTACAATCACAAGCCCTGCATGAAGCAAAGAGCTTTTTCTGCCTTGCTTTAAAAGCAAAAATTCTCTGCAGTGCGGGAACAACTTCAAAGTAACTCCTAACTTACCTCATCTTGAGGGTTTAGGACTCTGTGGCACCTTGCAGAAAAGCTGAATCACAACTTCCATGGACAGAGACAAATCTGATGTTTAAATTATTGATGCCCCTAAACTGGAACCCTGTCCAGATACATCATAACCATGGAAAAAATTTGGACTCAAATGTGAAACTTGGGCCTGAAAAACCGTGACATTATGTTTCGCAATGCAGTTCGCTGGAAGGATGCATTCAAGAACAATAAAAGACCAAAACCAAAGCAAACCAGTACTACATAGGGAAATGCATCAGCAAGTTAAACACCCATCCGCAATGGCTTATCTCCTTTCTCCATTTCTCTGTTGCACTATTTATGGGATTTAAACTACCTGCTTAGACAGCTATTTGCAGACATTTCGTATGTCTTTCTGAATTCCTCGGTCCAACTGCAGATCTATAAACTACATTTGCCTTGTGTCTAAATGCCTTCCTTGTTGATGACTGTAACCTTGAAACAAAATCACCACGATCTCTACCTGAGTAAGTGAGAGAACTTCTCTTGTAAATCTTTCAAACGAGCTGATGGGAGAGTGTGCCATTAAATCTCGGTTCACATATATTCCAGCTGGCATGCAAGACATTTGTTTTAAAGGAAAGACTGAACAGGTACTTGTGTAATTCTTAACGACTGATGAATCTACTACTGCACGGAAAAACACAATGTCACTTTAGGAAATTACCGAGCACTTCTGCAACAATATCTATTTGTTCTTTGAATAGTTTTCTTGATTTATATGGTTAGTTTCCTTTGCTCTATTCTTGTTTTTTTTTTTTTTTTTTTTTTTTTTTTTTTTTTTTTTTT